>CANTUQ010000365.1:0-49150 GCA_947683425.1 Excoecaria cochinchinensis | reverse complement strand
TTTCCTAGTGGTACCCCTAGGGAAATCTATAAAAATTCGTCAGATTCCGACGAAGCCAATTCTCGATTCGTTGTGACCGGCAAGCTTCCAGTAGCTATTCCAATCAAGTTTTCCCGAATTATTGGACCCGGATCCAAAATTTCACAACTTTTTACGATTTCTCGATTCTGGTGATTTTCCCTAGTGGTACCCCTAGGAAAATCCGTAAAAATTCGTCAGATTCTGACGAAGCCAATTCTCGATGCGTTGTGACCGGCAAGCTTCCAGTAGCTATTCCAATAAAGTTTTCCCGAATTATTGGACCCGGATCCATAATTTCACCACTTTGTACGATTTCTCGATTCTGGTGATTTTCCCTAGTGGTACCCCTAGGAAAATCCGTAAAAATTCGTCAGATTCCGACGAAGCCAATTCTCAATGCGTTGTGACCGGCAAGCTTCCAGTTGCTATTCCAATCAAGTTTTCCCGAATTATTGGACCCGGATCAAAAATTTCACCACTTTTTCGATTCTGGTGATTTTCCCTAGTGGTACCCCTAGGAAAATCCGTTAAAATTCGTCAGATTCCGACGAAGCCAATTCTCGATGCGTTGTGACCGGCAAGCTTCCAGTAGCTATTCCAATCAAGTTTTCTCGAATTATTGGACCCGGATCCAAAATTTCACCACTTTTTACGATTTCTCGATTCTGGTGATTTTCCCTAGTTGTACCCTTAGGGAAATCCGTAAAAATTCATCAGATTCGGACGAAGCCAATTCTCGATGCGTTGCGACCGGCAAGCTTCCAGTAGCTATTCCAATCAAGTTTTCCCGAATTATTGGACCCGGATCAAAAATTTCACCACTTTTTCGATTCTGGTGATTTTCCCTAGTGGTACCCCTAGGGAAATCCGTAAAAATTTGTCAGATTCCGACGAAGCCAATTCTCAATGCGTTGCGACCGGCAAGCTTCCAGTAGCTATTCCAATCATGTTTTCCCGAATTATTGGACCCAGATCCAAAATTTCACCACTTTTTACGATTTCTCGATTCTGTTGATTTTCCCTAGTGGTACCCCTAGGGAAATCCGTAAAATTCGTCAGATTCCGACGAAGCCAATTCTCGATGCGTTGGGACCGGCAAGCTTCCAGTAGCTATTCCAATCAAGTTTTCCCAAATTATTGGACCCGGATCCAAAATTTCACCACTTTTTACGATTTCTCGATTCTGGTGATTTTTCCTAGTGGTACCCCAAGGGAAATCCGTAAAAATTCGTCAGATTCCGACGAAACCAATTCTCGATGCGTTGCGACCGGCAAGTTTCCAGTAGCTATTCCAATCAAGTTTTCACGAATTATTGGACCCGGATCCAAAATTTCACCACTTTTTACGATTTCTCGATTCTGTTCATTTACCCTAGTGGTACCCCTAAGGAAATCCGTAAAATTCGTCAGATTCCGACGAAGCCAATTCTCGATGCGTTGTGACCGGCAAGCTTCCAGTAGCTATTCCAATCAATTTTTCCCGAATTATTGGACCCGGATCCAAAATTTCACCACTTTTTACGATTTCTCGATTCTGGTGATTTTTCCTAGTGGTACCCCTAGGGAAATCCGTAAAAATTTGTCAGATTCCGACGACACCAATTCTCGATGCGTTGTAACCGGCAAGCTTCCAGTAGCTATTCCAATCAAGTTTTCCCGAATTATTGGACCCGGATCAAAAATTTCACCACTTTTTACGATTTCTCGATTCTGGTTATTTTTCCTAGTGGTACCCCTAGGGAAATCCGTAAAAATTCGTCAGATTCCGACGAAGCCAATTCTCGATGCTTTGTGACCGGCAAACTTCCAGTAGCTATTCCAATTAAGTTTACCCAAATTATTGGACCCGGATCCAAAATTTTACCACTTTTTACGATTTCTCGATTCTGGTGATTTTACCTAGTGGTACCCCTAGGAAAATCCGTAAAATTCCGACGAAACCAATTCTCGATGCGTTGCGACCGGCAAGCTTCCAGTAGCTATTCCAATCAAGTTTTCACGAATTATTGGACCCGGATCAAAAATTTCACCACTTTTTACGATTTCTCGATTCTGTTCATTTACCCTAGTGGTACCACTAAGGAAATCCGTAAAATTCGTCAGATTCCGACGAAGCCAATTCTCGATGCGTTGTGACCGGCATGCTTCCAGTAGCTATTCCAATCAAGTTTTCCCGAATTATTGGACCCGGATCCAAAATTTCCCACTTTTTACGATTTCTCGATTCTGGTGATTTTCCCTAGTGGTACCCCTAGGGAAATCCGTAAAAATTTGTCAGATTCCGACGATGCCAATTCTCGATGCGTTGTAACCGGCAAGCTTCCAATAGCTATTCCAATCAAGTTTTCCCGAATTATTGGACCCGGATCCAAAATTTCACCACTTTTTACGATTTCTCGATTCTGGTTATTTTCCCTAGTGGTACCCCTATAGAAATCCGTAAAAATTCGTCAGATTCCGACGAAACCAATTCTCGATGCGTTGTGACCGGCAAGCTTCCAGTAGCTATTCCAATCAAGTTTTCTCGAATTATTGGACCCGAATCCAAAATTTCACCACTTTTTCGATTCTGGTGATTTTTCCTAGTGGTTCCCCTAGAGAAATCCGTAAAAATTCGTCAGATTCCGATGAAGCCAATTCTCGATGCGTTGTGACCGGCAAGCTTCCACTAGCTATTCCAATCAAGTTTTCCCGAATTATTGGACCCGGATCCAAAATTTCACCACTTTTTACGATTTCTCGATTCTGGTGATTTTCCCTAGTGGTACCCCTAAGGAAATCCGTAAAAATTCGTCAGATTCTGACGAAGCTAATTCTCGATGCGTTGTGTCCGGCAAGCTTCCAGTAGCAAGTTTTCCCGAATTATTGGACCCGTATCCAAAATTTCACCACTTTTTCGATTCTGGTGAATTTTCCTAGTGGTACCCCTAGGGAAATCCGTAAAAATTCGTCAGATTCCGACGAAGCCAATTCTCGATTCGTTGTGACCAGCAAGCTTCCAGTAGCTATTCCAATCAAGTTTTCCAGAATTATTGGACCCGGATCCAAAATTTCACAACTTTTTACGATTTCTCGATTCTGGTGATTTTCCCTAGTGGTGTAAAAATTCGTCAGATTTCGACGAAGATAATTCTCGATGCGTTGTGACCGGCAAGCTTCCAGTAGCTATTCCAATCAAGTTTTCCCGAATTATTGGACCCGGATCCAAAATTTCACCACTTTTTCGATTCTGGTGATTTTCCCTAGTGGTACCCCTAGGAAAATCCGTAAAAATTCGTCAGATTCCGACAAAGCCAATTCTCGATGCGTTGTGACCGGCAAGCTTCCAGTAGCTATTCCAATCAAGTTTTCCCGAATTATTGGACCCGGATTAAAAATTTCACCACTTTTTACGATTTCTCGATTCTGGTGTTTTTCCCTAGTGGTACTCCTAGGGAAATCCGTAAAAATTCGTCAGATTTCGACGAAGACAATTCTCGATGCGTTGTGACCGGCAAGCTTCCAGTAGCTATTCCAATCAAGTTTTCCCGAATTATTGGACCCGGATCCAAAATTTCACCACTTTTTCGATTCTGGTGATTTTCCCTAGTGGTACCCCTAGGGAAATCCGTAAAAATTCGTCAGATTCCGACGAAGCCAATTCTCGATGCGTTGTGACCGGCAAGCTTCCAGTAGCTATTCCAATCAAGTTTTCCCGAATTATTGGATCCGGATCCAAAATTTCACCACTTTTTACGATTTCTCGATTCTGGTGATTTTCCCTAGTGGTACCTTTAGGAAAATCCGTAAAAATTCGTCAGATTCCGACGAAGCCAATTCTCGATGCGTTGCGACCGGCAAGCTTCCAGTAGCTATTCCAATCAAGTTTTCCCAAATTATTGGACCCGGATCCAAAATTTCACCACTTTTTACGATTTCTCGATTCTGGTGATTTTACCTAGTGGTACCCCTAGGGAAATCCGTAAAAATTCGTCAGATTCTGACGAAGCCAATTCTCGATGCGTTGTGACCGGCAAGCTTCCAGTAGCTATTCCAATCAAGTTTTCCCGAATTATTGGACCCGGATCCAAAATTTCACCACTTTTTACGATTTCTCGATTCTGGTGATTTTCCCTAGTGGTACCCCTAGGGAAATCCGTAAAAATTCGTCAGATTCCGACGAAACCAATTCTCGATGCGTTGTGACCGGCAAGCTTCCAGTAGCTATTCCAATTAAGTTTTCCCGAATTATTGGACCCAGATCAAAAATTTCACCACTTTTTCGATTCTGGTGATTTTCCCTAGTGGTAACCCTAGGGAAATCCGTAAAATTTGTCAGATTCCGACTAAGCCAATTCTCGATGCGTTGCGACCGGCAAGCTTCCAGTAGCTATTCCAATCAAGTTTTCCCGAATTATTGGACCCGGATCCAAAATTTCACCACTTTTTCGATTCTGGTGATTTTCACTAGTGGTACCCCTAGGGAAATCCGTAAAAATTCGTCAGATTCAGATGAAGCCAATTCTCGATTCGTTGTGACCGGCAAGCTTCCAGTAGCTATTCCAATCAAGTTTTCCCGAATTATTGGACCCGGATAAAAAATTTCACCACTTTTTCGATTCTGGTGATTTTCCCTAGTGGTAACCCTAGGGAAATCCGTAAAAATTTGTCAGATTCCGACTAAGCCAATTCTCGATGCGTTGCGACCGGCAAGCTTCCAGTAGCTATTCCAATCAAGTTTTCCCGAATTATTGGACCCAGATCCAAAATTTCACCACTTTTTACGATTTCTCGATTCTGTTGATTTTCCCTAGTGGTATCCCTAGGGAAATCCGTAAAATTCGTCAGATTCCGACGAAGCCAATTCTCGATGCGTTGGGACCGGCAAGCTTCCAGTAGCTATTCCAATCAAGTTTTCCCGAATTATTGGACCCGGATCCAAAATTTCACCACTTTTTACGATTTCTCGATTCTGGTGATTTTTCCAAGTGGTACCCCAAGGGAAATCCGTAAAAATTCGTCAGATTCCGACGAAACCAATTCTCGATGCGTTGCGACCGGCAAGCTTCCAGTAGCTATTCCAATCAAGTTTTCACGAATTATTGGACCCGTATCCAAAATTTCACCACTTTTTACGATTTCTCGATTCTGTTCATTTACCCTAGTGGTACCCCTAAGGAAATCCGTAAAATTCGTCTGATTCCGACGAAGCCAATTCTCGATGCGTTGCGACCGGCAAGCTTCCAGTAGCTATTCCAATCAAGTTTTCCCGAATTATTGGACCCGGATCCAAAATTTCACCACTTTTTCGATTCTGGTGATTTTCACTAGTGGTACCCCTAGGGAAATCCGTAAAAATTCGTCAGATTCCGACGACGCCAATTCTCGATGCGTTGTGACCGGCAAGCTTCCAATAGCTATTCCAATCAAGTTTTCCAGAATTATTGGACCCGGATCCAAAATTTCACCACTTTTTCGATTCTGGTGATTTTCACTAGTGGTACCCCTAGGGAAATCCGTAAAAATTCGTCAGATTCCGACGAAGCCAATTCTCGATGCGTTGCAACCGGCAAGCTTCCAGTAGCTATTCCAATCAAGTTTTCCCGAATTATTGGACCCGGATCCAAAATTTCACCACTTTTTACGATTTCTCGATTCTGGTTATTTTACCTAGTGGTACCCCTAGGGAAATCCGTAAAAATTCGTCAGATTCTGACGAAGCCAATTCTCGATGCGTTGTGACCGGCAAGCTTCCAGTAGCTATTCCAATCAAGTTTTCCCGAATTATTGGACCCGGATCCAAAATTTCACCACTTTTTCGATTCTGGTGATTTTCACTAGTGGTACCCCTAGGAAAATCCGTAAAAATTCGTCAGATTCCGACGAAACCAATTCTCGACGCGTTGTGACCGGCAAGCTTCCAATAGCTATTCCAATCAAGTTTTCCCGAATTATTGGACCCGGATCCAAAATTTCACCACTTTTTCGATTCTGGTGATTTTCACTAGTGGTACCCCTAGGGAAATCCGTAAAAATTCGTCAGATTCCGACGAAGCCAATTCTCGATGCGTTGCGACCGGCAAGCTTCCAGTAGCTATTCCAATCAAGTTTTCCCGAATTATTGGACCCGGATCCAAAATTTCACCACTTTTTACGATTTCTCGATTCTGGTTATTTTACCTAGTGGTACCCCTAGGGAAATCCGTAAAAATTCGTCAGATTCCGACGAAGCCAATTCTCGATGCGTTGTGACCGGCAAGCTTCCAGTAGCTATTCCAATCAAGTTTTCCCGAATTATTGGACCCGGATCCAAAATTTCACCACTTTTTCGATTCTGGTGATTTTCACTAGTGGTACCCCTAGGGAAATCCGTAAAAATTCGTCAGATTCAGATGAAGCCAATTCTCGATTCGTTGTGAACGGCAAGCTTCCAGTAGCTATTCCAATCAAGTTTTCCCGAATTATTGGACCCGGATCAAAAATTTCACCACTTTTTCGATTCTGGTGATTTTCCCTAGTGGTACCCCTAGGGAAATCCGTAAAAATTTGTCAGATTCCGACTAAGCCAATTCTCGATGCGTTGCGACCGGCAAGCTTCCAGTAGCTATTCCAATCAAGTTTTCCCGAATTATTGGACCCAGATCCAAAATTTCACCACTTTTTACGATTTCTCGATTCTGGTGATTTTCCCTAGTGGTACCTTTAGGAAAATCCGTAAAAATTCGTCAGATTCCGACGAAACCAATTCTCGATGCGTTGTGACCGGCAAGCTTCCAATAGCTATTCCAATCAAGTTTTCCCGAATTATTGGACCCGGATCCAAAATTTCACCACTTTTTCGATTCTGGTGATTTTCACTAGTGGTACCCCTAGGGAAATCCGTAAAAATTTGTCAGATTCCGACGAAGCCAATTCTCGATGCGTTGGGACCGGCAAGCTTCCAGTAGCTATTCCAATCAAGTTTTCCCGAATTATTGGACCCGGATCCAAAATTTCACCACTTTTTACGATTTCTCGATTCTGGTGATTTTTCCAAGTGGTACCCCAAGGGAAATCCGTAAAAATTCGTCAGATTCCGACGAAACCAATTCTCGATGCGTTGCGACCGGCAAGCTTCCAGTAGCTATTCCAATCAAGTTTTCACGAATTATTGGACCCGTATCCAAAATTTCACCACTTTTTACGATTTCTCGATTCTGTTCATTTACCCTAGTGGTACCCCTAAGGAAATCCGTAAAATTCGTCTGATTCCGACGAAGCCAATTCTCGATGCGTTGCGACCGGCAAGCTTCCAGTAGCTATTCCAATCAAGTTTTCCCGAATTATTGGACCCGGATCCAAAATTTCACCACTTTTTCGATTCTGGTGATTTTCACTAGTGGTACCCCTAGGGAAATCCGTAAAAATTCGTCAGATTCCGACGACGCCAATTCTCGATGCGTTGTGACCGGCAAGCTTCCAATAGCTATTCCAATCAAGTTTTCTAGAATTATTGGACCCGGATCCAAAATTTCACCACTTTTTCGATTCTGGTGATTTTCACTAGTGGTACCCCTAGGGAAATCCGTAAAAATTCGTCAGATTCCGACGAAGCCAATTCTCGATGCGTTGCGACCGGCAAGCTTCCAGTAGCTATTCCAATCAAGTTTTCCCGAATTATTGGACCCGGATCCAAAATTTCACCACTTTTTACGATTTCTCGATTCTGGTTATTTTACCTAGTGGTACCCCTAGGGAAATCCGTAAAAATTCGTCAGATTCTGACGAAGCCAATTCTCGATGCGTTGTGACCGGCAAGCTTCCAGTAGCTATTCCAATCAAGTTTTCCCGAATTATTGGACCCGGATCCAAAATTTCACCACTTTTTCGATTCTGGTGATTTTCACTAGTGGTACCCCTAGGAAAATCCGTAAAAATTCGTCAGATTCCGACGAAACCAATTCTCGATGCGTTGTGACCGGCAAGCTTCCAATAGCTATTCCAATCAAGTTTTCCCGAATTATTGGACCCGGATCCAAAATTTCACCACTTTTTCGATTCTGGTGATTTTCACTAGTGGTACCCCTAGGGAAATCCGTAAAAATTCGTCAGATTCCGACGAAGCCAATTCTCGATGCGTTGCGACCGGCAAGCTTCCAGTAGCTATTCCAATCAAGTTTTCCCGAATTATTGGACCCGGATCCAAAATTTCACCACTTTTTACGATTTCTCGATTCTGGTTATTTTACCTAGTGGTACCCCTAGGGAAATCCGTAAAAATTCGTCAGATTCCGACGAAGCCAATTCTCGATGCGTTGTGACCGGCAAGCTTCCAGTAGCTATTCCAATCAAGTTTTCCCGAATTATTGGACCCGGATCCAAAATTTCACCACTTTTTCGATTCTGGTGATTTTCACTAGTGGTACCCCTAGGGAAATCCGTAAAAATTCGTCAGATTCAGATGAAGCCAATTCTCGATTCGTTGTGAACGGCAAGCTTCCAGTAGCTATTCCAATCAAGTTTTCCCGAATTATTGGACCCGGATCAAAAATTTCACCACTTTTTCGATTCTGGTGATTTTCCCTAGTGGTACCCCTAGGGAAATCCGTAAAAATTTGTCAGATTCCGACTAAGCCAATTCTCGATGCGTTGCGACCGGCAAGCTTCCAGTAGCTATTCCAATCAAGTTTTCCCGAATTATTGGACCCAGATCCAAAATTTCACCACTTTTTACGATTTCTCGATTCTGGTGATTTTCCCTAGTGGTACCTTTAGGAAAATCCGTAAAAATTCGTCAGATTCCGACGAAACCAATTCTCGATGCGTTGTGACCGGCAAGCTTCCAATAGCTATTCCAATCAAGTTTTCCCGAATTATTGGACCCGGATCCAAAATTTCACCACTTTTTCGATTCTGGTGATTTTCACTAGTGGTACCCCTAGGGAAATCCGTAAAAATTTGTCAGATTCCGACGAAGCCAATTCTCGATGCGTTGTGACCGGCAAGCTTCCAGTAGCTATTCCAATCAAGTTTTCCCGAATTATTGGACCCGGATCCAAAATTTCACCACTTTTTCGATTCTGGTGATTTTCCCTAGTGGTACCTTTAGGAAAATCCGTAAAAATTCGTCAGATTCCGACGAAACCAATTCTCGATGCGTTGTGACCGGCAAGCTTCCAATAGCTATTCCAATCAAGTTTTCCCGAATTATTGGACCCGGATCCAAAATTTCACCACTTTTTCGATTCTGGTGATTTTCACTAGTGGTACCCCTAGGGAAATCCGTAAAAATTTGTCAGATTCCGACGAAGCCAATTCTCGATGCGTTGTGACCGGCAAGCTTCCAGTAGCTATTCCAATCAAGTTTTCCCGAATTATTGGACCCGGATCCAAAATTTCACCACTTTTTCGATTCTGGTGATTTTCACTAGTGGTACCCCTAGGGAAATCCGTAAAAATTCGTCAGATTCCGACGAAGCCAATTCTCGATGCGTTGTGACCGGCAAGCTTCCAGTAGCTATTCCAATCAAGTTTTCCCGAATTATTGGACCCGGATCCAAAATTTCACCACTTTTTCGATTCTGGTGATTTTCACTAGTGGTACCCCTAGGGAAATCCGTAAAAATTCGTCAGATTCAGATGAAGCCAATTCTCGATTCGTTGTGAACGGCAAGCTTCCAGTAGCTATTCCAATCAAGTTTTCCCGAATTATTGGACCCGGATCAAAAATTTCACCACTTTTTCGATTCTGGTGATTTTCCCTAGTGGTACCCCTAGGGAAATCCGTAAAAATTTGTCAGATTCCGACTAAGCCAATTCTCGATGCGTTGCGACCGGCAAGCTTCCAGTAGCTATTCCAATCAAGTTTTCCCGAATTATTGGACCCAGATCCAAAATTTCACCACTTTTTACGATTTCTCGATTCTGGTGATTTTCCCTAGTGGTACCTTTAGGAAAATCCGTAAAAATTCGTCAGATTCCGACGAAACCAATTCTCGATGCGTTGTGACCGGCAAGCTTCCAATAGCTATTCCAATCAAGTTTTCCCGAATTATTGGACCCGGATCCAAAATTTCACCACTTTTTCGATTCTGGTGATTTTCACTAGTGGTACCCCTAGGGAAATCCGTAAAAATTCGTCAGATTCCGACGAAGCCAATTCTCGATGCGTTGCGACCGGCAAGCTTCCAGTAGCTATTCCAATCAAGTTTTCCCGAATTATTGGACCCGGATCCAAAATTTCACCACTTTTTACGATTTCTCGATTCTGGTTATTTTACCTAGTGGTACCCCTAGGGAAATCCGTAAAAATTCGTCAGATTCCGACGAAGCCAATTCTCGATGCGTTGTGACCGGCAAGCTTCCAGTAGCTATTCCAATCAAGTTTTCCCGAATTATTGGACCCGGATCCAAAATTTCACCACTTTTTCGATTCTGGTGATTTTCACTAGTGGTACCCCTAGGAAAATCCGTAAAAATTCGTCAGATTCAGATGAAGCCAATTCTCGATTCGTTGTGAACGGCAAGCTTCCAGTAGCTATTCCAATCAAGTTTTCCCGAATTATTGGACCCGGATCAAAAATTTCACCACTTTTTCGATTCTGGTGATTTTCCCTAGTGGTAACCCTAGGGAAATCCGTAAAAATTTGTCAGATTCCGACTAAGCCAATTCTCGATGCGTTGCGACCGGCAAGCTTCCAGTAGCTATTCCAATCAAGTTTTCCCGAATTATTGGACCCAGATCCAAAATTTCACCACTTTTTACGATTTCTCGATTCTGTTGATTTTCCCTAGTGGTATCCCTAGGGAAATCCGTAAAATTCGTCAGATTCCGACGAAGCCAATTCTCGATGCGTTGGGACCGGCAAGCTTCCAGTAGCTATTCCAATCAAGTTTTCCCGAATTATTGGACCCGGATCCAAAATTTCACCACTTTTTACGATTTCTCGATTCTGGTGATTTTTCCAAGTGGTACCCCAAGGGAAATCCGTAAAAATTCGTCAGATTCCGACGAAACCAATTCTCGATGCGTTGCGACCGGCAAGCTTCCAGTAGCTATTCCAATCAAGTTTTCACGAATTATTGGACCCGTATCCAAAATTTCACCACTTTTTACGATTTCTCGATTCTGTTCATTTACCCTAGTGGTACCCCTAAGGAAATCCGTAAAATTCGTCTGATTCCGACGAAGCCAATTCTCGATGCGTTGCGACCGGCAAGCTTCCAGTAGCTATTCCAATCAAGTTTTCCCGAATTATTGGACCCGGATCCAAAATTTCACCACTTTTTCGATTCTGGTGATTTTCACTAGTGGTACCCCTAGGGAAATCCGTAAATATTCGTCAGATTCCGACGACGCCAATTCTCGATGCGTTGTGACCGGCAAGCTTCCAATAGCTATTCCAATCAAGTTTTCCAGAATTATTGGACCCGGATCCAAAATTTCACCACTTTTTCGATTCTGGTGATTTTCACTAGTGGTACCCCTAGGGAAATCCGTAAAAATTCGTCAGATTCCGACGAAGCCAATTCTCGATGCGTTGCGACCGGCAAGCTTCCAGTAGCTATTCCAATCAAGTTTTCCCGAATTATTGGACCCGGATCCAAAATTTCACCACTTTTTACGATTTCTCGATTCTGGTTATTTTACCTAGTGGTACCCCTAGGGAAATCCGTAAAAATTCGTCAGATTCTGACGAAGCCAATTCTCGATGCGTTGTGACCGGCAAGCTTCCAGTAGCTATTCCAATCAAGTTTTCCCGAATTATTGGACCCGGATCCAAAATTTCACCACTTTTTCGATTCTGGTGATTTTCACTAGTGGTACCCCTAGGAAAATCCGTAAAAATTCGTCAGATTCCGACGAAACCAATTCTCGATGCGTTGTGACCGGCAAGCTTCCAATAGCTATTCCAATCAAGTTTTCCCGAATTATTGGACCCGGATCCAAAATTTCACCACTTTTTCGATTCTGGTGATTTTCACTAGTGGTACCCCTAGGGAAATCCGTAAAAATTCGTCAGATTCCGACGAAGCCAATTCTCGATGCGTTGCGACCGGCAAGCTTCCAGTAGCTATTCCAATCAAGTTTTCCCGAATTATTGGACCCGGATCAAAAATTTCACCACTTTTTACGATTTCTCGATTCTGGTTATTTTACCTAGTGGTACCCCTAGGGAAATCCGTAAAAATTCGTCAGATTCCGACGAAGCCAATTCTCGATGCGTTGTGACCGGCAAGCTTCCAGTAGCTATTCCAATCAAGTTTTCCCGAATTATTGGACCCGGATCCAAAATTTCACCACTTTTTCGATTCTGGTGATTTTCACTAGTGGTACCCCTAGGGAAATCCGTAAAAATTCGTCAGATTCAGATGAAGCCAATTCTCGATTCGTTGTGAACGGCAAGCTTCCAGTAGCTATTCCAATCAAGTTTTCCCGAATTATTGGACCCGGATCAAAAATTTCACCACTTTTTCGATTCTGGTGATTTTCCCTAGTGGTACCCCTAGGGAAATCCGTAAAAATTTGTCAGATTCCGACTAAGCCAATTCTCGATGCGTTGCGACCGGCAAGCTTCCAGTAGCTATTCCAATCAAGTTTTCCCGAATTATTGGACCCAGATCCAAAATTTCACCACTTTTTACGATTTCTCGATTCTGTTGATTTTCCCTAGTGGTACCCCTAGGGAAATCCGTAAAATTCGTCAGATTCCGACGAAGCCAATTCTCGATGCGTTGGGACCGGCAAGCTTCCAGTAGCTATTCCAATCAAGTTTTCCCGAATTATTGGACCCGGATCCAAAATTTCACCACTTTTTACGATTTCTCGATTCTGGTGATTTTTCCAAGTGGTACCCCAAGGGAAATCCGTAAAAATTCGTCAGATTCCGACGAAACCAATTCTCGATGCGTTGCGACCGGCAAGCTTCCAGTAGCTATTCCAATCAAGTTTTCACGAATTATTGGACCCGGATCCAAAATTTCACCACTTTTTACGATTTCTCGATTCTGTTCATTTACCCTAGTGGTACCCCTAAGGAAATCCGTAAAATTCGTCAGATTCCGACGAAACCAATTCTCGATGCGTTGTGACCGGCAAGCTTCCAGTAGCTATTCCAATCAAGTTTTCCCGAATTATTGGACCCGGATCCAAAATTTCACCACTTTTTACGATTTCTCGATTCTGGTGATTTTCCCTAGTGGTACCCCTAGGGAAATCCGTAAAAATTTGTCAGATTCCGACGACGCCAATTCTTGATGCGTTGTAACCGGCAAGCTTCCAGTAGCTATTCCAATCAAGTTTTCCCGAATTATTGGACCCGGATCCAAAATTTCACCACTTTTTACGATTTCTCGATTCTGGTTATTTTCCCTAGTGGTACCCCTAGGGAAATCCGTAAAAATTCGTCAGATTCCGACGAAGCCAATTCTCGATGCTTTGTGACCGGCAAACTTCCAGTAGCTATTCCAATTAAGTTTTCCCGAATTATTGGACCCGGATCCAAAATTTTACCACTTTTTACGATTTCTCGATTCTGGTGATTTTACCTAGTGGTACCCCTAGGGAAATCCGTAAAAATTCGTCTGATTCTGACGAAGCCAATTCTCGATGCGTTGTGACCGGCAAGCTTCCAGTAGCTATTCCAATCAAGTTTTCCCGAATTATTGGACCCGGATCCAAAATTTCACCACTTTTTACGATTTCTCGATTCTGGTGATTTTCCCTAGTGGTACCCCTAGGGAAATCCGTAAAAATTCGTCAGATTCCGACGAAACCAATTCTCGATGCGTTGTGACCGGCAAGCTTCCAGTAGCTATTCCAATCAAGTTTTCCCGAATTATTGGACCCGGATCCAAAATTTCACCACTTTTTACGATTTCTCGATTCTGGTTATTTTACCTAGTGGTACCCCTAGGGAAATCCGTAAAAATTCGTAAGATTCCGACGAAGCCAATTCTCGATGCGTTGTGACCGGCAAGCTTCCACTAGCTATTCCAATCAAGTTTTCCCGAATTATTGGACCCGGATCCAAAATTTCACCACTTTTTTGATTCTGGTGATTTTCACTAGTGGTACCCCTAGGAAAATCCGTAAAAATTTGTCAGATTCCGATGAAGCCAATTCTCGATGCGTTGTGACCGGCAAGCTTCCAGTAGCTATTCCAATCAAGTTTTCCCGAATTATTGGACCCGGATCCAAAATTTCACCACTTTTTCGATTCTGGTGATTTTCCCTAGTGGTACCCCTAGGGAAATCCGTAAAAATTCGTCAGATTCCGACGAAGCCAATTCTCGATGCGTTGCGACCGGCAAGCTTCCAGTAGCTATTCCAATCAAGTTTTCCCGAATTATTTGACCCGGATCCAAAATTTCACCACTTTTTACGATTTATCGATTCTGGTTATTTTACCTAGTGGTACCCCTAGGGAAATCCGTAAAAATTCGTCAGATTCCGACGAAGCCAATTCTCGATGCGTTGTGACCGGCAAGCTTCCAGTAGCTATTCCAATCAAGTTTTCCCGAATTATTTGACAAAATTTCACCACTTTTTCGATTCTGGTGATTTTCACTAGTGGTACCCCTAGGGAAATCCGTAAAAATTCGTCAGATTCCGATGAAGCCAATTCTCGATGCGTTGTGACCGGCAAGCTTCCAGTAGCTATTCCAATCAAGTTTTCCAGAATTATTGGACCCGGATCAAAAATTTCACCACTTTTTCGATTCTGGTGATTTTTCCTAGTGGTACCCCTAGGGAAATCCGTAAAAATTTGTCAGATTTCGACGAAGCCAATTCTCGATCCGTTGCGACCGGCAAGCTTCCAGTAGCTATTCCAATCAAGTTTTCCCGAATTATTGGACCCAGATCCAAAATTTCACCACTTTTTACGATTTCTCGATTCTGTTGATTTTCCCTAGTGGTACCCCTAGGGAAATCCGTAAAATTCGTCAGATTTCGACGAAGCCAATTCTTGATGCGTTGGGACCGGCAAGCTTCCAGTAGCTCTTCCAATCAAGTTTTCCCGAATTATTGGACCCGGATCCAAAATTTCACCACTTTTTACGATTTCTCGATTCTGGTTATTTTCCCTAGTGGTACCCCTAGGGAAATCCGTAAAAATTCGTCAGATTCCGACGAAACCAATTCTCGATGCGTTGCGATCGGCAAGCTTCCAGTAGCTATTCCAATCAAGTTTTCCCGAATTATTGGACCCGGATCCAAAATTTCACCACTTTTTACGATTTCTCGATTCTGGTTATTTTCCCTAGTGGTACCCCTAGGGAAATCCGTAAAAATTCGTCAGATTCCGACGAAGCCAATTCTCGATGCTTTGTGACCGGCAAACTTCCAGTAGCTATTCCAATTAAGTTTTCCCGAATTATTGGACCCGGATCCAAAATTTTACCACTTTTTACGATTTCTCGATTCTGGTGATTTTACCTAGTGGTACCCCTAGGGAAATCCGTAAAAATTCGTCTGATTCTGACGAAGCCAATTCTCGATGCGTTGTGACCGGAAAGCTTCCAGTAGCTATTCCAATCAAGTTTTCCCGAATTATTGGACCCGGATCCAAAATTTCACCACTTTTTACGATTTCTCGATTCTGGTGATTTTCCCTAGTGGTACCCCTAGGGAAATCCGTAAAAATTCGTCAGATTCCGACGAAACCAATTCTCGATGCGTTGTGACCGGCAAGCTTCCAGTAGCTATTCCAATCAAGTTTTCCCGAATTATTGGACCCGAATCCAAAATTTCACCACTTTTTCGATTCTGGTGATTTTTCCTAGTGGTTCCCCTAGGGAAATCCGTAAAAATTCGTCAGATTCCGACGAAGCCAATTCTCGATGCGTTGTGACCGGCAAGCTTCCAGTAGCTATTCCAATCAAGTTTTCCCGAATTATTGGACCCGGATCAAAAATTTCACCACTTTTTACGATTTCTCGATTCTGGTGATTTTTCCTAGTGGTACTTCTAGGGAAATCCGTAAAAATTCGTCAGATTCCGACGAAACCAATTCTCGATGCGTTGTGACCGGCAAGCTTCCAGTAGCTATTCCAATCAAGTTTTCACGAATTATTGGACCCGGATCCAAAATTTCACCACTTTTTACGATTTCTCGATTCTGGTGATTTTCCCTAGTGGTACCCCTAGGGAAATCCGTAAAAATTTGTCAGATTCCGACGACGCCAATTCTTGATGCGTTGTAACCGGCAAGCTTCCAGTAGCTATTCCAATCAAGTTTTCCCGAATTATTGGACCCGGATCCAAAATTTCACCACTTTTTACGATTTCTCGATTCTGGTTATTTTCCCTAGTGGTACCCCTAGGGAAATCCGTAAAAATTCGTCAGATTCCGACGAAGCCAATTCTCGATGCTTTGTGACCGGCAAACTTCCAGTAGCTATTCCAATTAAGTTTTCCCGAATTATTGGACCCGGATCCAAAATTTTACCACTTTTTACGATTTCTCTATTCTGGTGATTTTACCTAGTGGTACCCCTAGGGAAATCCGTAAAAATTCGTTTGATTCTGACGAAGCCAATTCTCGATGCGTTGTGACCGGCAAGCTTCCAGTAGCTATTCCAATCAAGTTTTCCCGAATTATTGGACCCGGATCCAAAATTTCACCACTTTTTACGATTTCTCGATTCTGGTGATTTTCCCTAGTGGTACCCCTAGGGAAATCCGTAAAAATTCGTCAGATTTCGACGAAACCAATTCTCGATGCGTTGTGACCGGCAAGCTTCCAGTAGCTATTCCAATCAAGTTTTCCCGAATTATTGGACCCGAATCCAAAATTTCACCGCTTATTCGATTCTGGTGATTTTTCCTAGTGGTTCCCCTAGGGAAATCCGTAAAAATTCGTCAGATTCCGACGAAGCCAATTCTCGATGCGTTGTGACCGGCAAGCTTCCAGTAGCTATTCCAATCAAGTTTTCCCGAATTATTGGACCCGGATCCAAAATTTCACCACTTTTTACGATTTCTCGATTCTGGTTATTTTACCTAGTGGTACCCCTAGGGAAATCCGTAAAAATTCGTAAGATTCCGACGAAGCCAATTCTCGATGCGTTGTGACCGGCAAGCTTCCACTAGCTATTCCAATCAAGTTTTCCCGAATTATTGGACCCGGATCCAAAATTTCACCACTTTTTTGATTCTGGTGATTTTCACTAGTGGTACCCCTAGGAAAATCCGTAAAAATTTGTCAGATTCCGATGAAGCCAATTCTCGATGCGTTGTGACCGGCAAGCTTCCAGTAGCTATTCCAATCAAGTTTTCCCGAATTATTGGACCCGGATCCAAAATTTCACCACTTTTTCGATTCTGGTGATTTTCCCTAGTGGTACCCCTAGGGAAATCCGTAAAAATTCGTCAGATTCCGACGAAGCCAATTCTCGATGCGTTGCTACCGGCAAGCTTCCAGTAGCTATTCCAATCAAGTTTTCCCGAATTATTTGACCCGGATCCAAAATTTCACCACTTTTTACGATTTATCGATTCTGGTTATTTTACCTAGTGGTACCCCTAGGGAAATCCGTAAAAATTCGTCAGATTCCGACGAAGCCAATTCTCGATGCGTTGTGACCGGCAAGCTTCCAGTAGCTATTCCAATCAAGTTTTCCCGAATTATTTGACAAAATTTCACCACTTTTTCGATTCTGGTGATTTTCACTAGTGGTACCCCTAGGGAAATCCGTAAAAATTCGTCAGATTCCGATGAAGCCAATTCTCGATGCGTTGTGACCGGCAAGCTTCCAGTAGCTATTCCAATCAAGTTTTCCAGAATTATTGGACCCGGATCAAAAATTTCACCACTTTTTCGATTCTGGTGATTTTTCCTAGTGGTACCCCTAGGGAAATCCGTAAAAATTTGTCAGATTCCGACGAAGTCAATTCTCGATCCGTTGCGACCGGCAAGCTTCCAGTAGCTATTCCAATCAAGTTTTCCCGAATTATTGGACCCAGATCCAAAATTTCACCACTTTTTACGATTTCTCGATTCTGTTGATTTTCCCTAGTGGTACCCCTAGGGAAATCCGTAAAATTCGTCAGATTTCGACGAAGCCAATTCTTGATGCGTTGGGACCGGCAAGCTTCCAGTAGCTCTTCCAATCAAGTTTTCCCGAATTATTGGACCCGGATCCAAAATTTCACCACTTTTTACGATTTCTCGATTCTGGTTATTTTCCCTAGTGGTACCCCTAGGGAAATCCGTAAAAATTCGTCAGATTCCGACGAAACCAATTCTCGATGCGTTGCGATCGGCAAGCTTCCAGTAGCTATTCCAATCAAGTTTTCCCGAATTATTGGACCCGGATCCAAAATTTCACCACTTTTTACGATTTCTCGATTCTGGTTATTTTTCCTAGTGGTACCCCTAGGGAAATCCGTAAAAATTCGTCAGATTCCGACGAAGCCAATTCTCGATGCTTTGTGACCGGCAAACTTCCAGTAGCTATTCCAATTAAGTTTTCCCGAATTATTGGACCCGGATCCAAAATTTTACCACTTTTTACGATTTCTCGATTCTGGTGATTTTACCTAGTGGTACCCCTAGGGAAATCCGTAAAAATTCGTCTGATTCTGACGAAGCCAATTCTCGATGCGTTGTGACCGGCAAGCTTCCAGTAGCTATTCCAATCAAGTTTTCCCGAATTATTGGACCCGGATCCAAAATTTCACCACTTTTTACGATTTCTCGATTCTGGTGATTTTCCCTAGTGGTACCCCTAGGGAAATCCGTAAAAATTCGTCAGATTCCGACGAAACCAATTCTCGATGCGTTGTGACCGGCAAGCTTCCAGTAGCTATTCCAATCAAGTTTTCCCGAATTATTGGACCCGAATCCAAAATTTCACCACTTTTTCGATTCTGGTGATTTTTCCTAGTGGTTCCCCTAGGGAAATCCGTAAAAATTCGTCAGATTCCGACGAAGCCAATTCTCGATGCGTTGTGACCGGCAAGCTTCCAGTAGCTATTCCAATCAAGTTTTCCCGAATTATTGGACCCGGATCAAAAATTTCACCACTTTTTACGATTTCTCGATTCTGGTGATTTTCCCTAGTGGTACCCCTAGGGAAATCCGTAAAAATTCGTCAGATTCCGACGAAATCAATTCTCGATGCGTTGTGACCGGCAAGCTTCCAGTAGCTATTCCAATCAAGTTTTCACGAATTATTGGACCCGGATCCAAAATTTCACCACTTTTTACGATTTCTCGATTCTGGTGATTTTCCCTAGTGGTACCCCTAGGGAAATCCGTAAAAATTTGTCAGATTCCGACGACGCCAATTCTTGATGCGTTGTAACCGGCAAGCTTCCAGTAGCTATTCCAATCAAGTTTTCCCGAATTATTGGACCCGGATCCAAAATTTCACCACTTTTTACGATTTCTCGATTCTGGTTATTTTCCCTAGTGGTACCCCTAGGGAAATCCGTAAAAATTCGTCAGATTCCGACGAAGCCAATTCTCGATGCTTTGTGACCGGCAAACTTCCAGTAGCTATTCCAATTAAGTTTTCCCGAATTATTGGACCCGGATCCAAAATTTTACCACTTTTTACGATTTCTCGATTCTGGTGATTTTACCTAGTGGTACCCCTAGGGAAATCCGTAAAAATTCGTCTGATTCTGACGAAGCCAATTCTCGATGCGTTGTGACCGGCAAGCTTCCAGTAGCTATTCCAATCAAGTTTTCCCGAATTATTGGACCCGGATCCAAAATTTCACCACTTTTTACGATTTCTCGATTCTGGTGATTTTCCCTAGTGGTACCCCTAGGGAAATCCGTAAAAATTCGTCAGATTCCGACGAAACCAATTCTCGATGCGTTGTGACCGGCAAGCTTCCAGTAGCTATTCCAATCAAGTTTTCCCGAATTATTGGACCCGAATCCAAAATTTCACCACTTATTCGATTCTGGTGATTTTTCCTAGTGGTTCCCCTAGGGAAATCCGTAAAAATTCGTCAGATTCCGACGAAGCCAATTCTCGATGCGTTGTGACCGGCAAGCTTCCAGTAGCTATTCCAATCAAGTTTTCCCGAATTATTGGACCCGGATCCAAAATTTCACCACTTTTTACGATTTCTCGATTCTGGTTATTTTACCTAGTGGTACCCCTAGGGAAATCCGTAAAAATTCGTAAGATTCCGACGAAGCCAATTCTCGATGCGTTGTGACCGGCAAGCTTCCACTAGCTATTCCAATCAAGTTTTCCCGAATTATTGGACCCGGATCCAAAATTTCACCACTTTTTTGATTCTGGTGATTTTCACTAGTGGTACCCCTAGGAAAATCCGTAAAAATTTGTCAGATTCCGATGAAGCCAATTCTCGATGCGTTGTGACCGGCAAGCTTCCAGTAGCTATTCCAATCAAGTTTTCCCGAATTATTGGACCCGGATCCAAAATTTCACCACTTTTTCGATTCTGGTGATTTTCCCTAGTGGTACCCCTAGGGAAATCCGTAAAAATTCGTCAGATTCCGACGAAGCCAATTCTCGATGCGTTGCGACCGGCAAGCTTCCAGTAGCTATTCCAATCAAGTTTTCCCGAATTATTTGACCCGGATCCAAAATTTTACCACTTTTTACGATTTATCGATTCTGGTTATTTTACCTAGTGGTACCCCTAGGGAAATCCGTAAAAATTCGTCAGATTCCGACGAAGCCAATTCTCGATGCGTTGTGACCGGCAAGCTTCCAGTAGCTATTCCAATCAAGTTTTCCCGAATTATTTGACAAAATTTCACCACTTTTTCGATTCTGGTGATTTTCACTAGTGGTACCCCTAGGGAAATCCGTAAAAATTCGTCAGATTCCGATGAAGCCAATTCTCGATGCGTTGTGACCGGCAAGCTTCCAGTAGCTATTCCAATCAAGTTTTCCAGAATTATTGGACCCGGATCAAAAATTTCACCACTTTTTCGATTCTGGTGATTTTTCCTAGTGGTACCCCTAGGGAAATCCGTAAAAATTTGTCAGATTCCGACGAAGCCAATTCTCGATCCGTTGCGACCGGCAAGCTTCCAGTAGCTATTCCAATCAAGTTTTCCCGAATTATTGGACCCAGATCCAAAATTTCACCACTTTTTACGATTTCTCGATTCTGTTGATTTTCCCTAGTGGTACCCCTAGGGAAATCCGTAAAATTCGTCAGATTCCGACGAAGCCAATTCTTGATGCGTTGGGACCGGCAAGCTTCCAGTAGCTCTTCCAATCAAGTTTTCCCGAATTATTGGACCCGGATCCAAAATTTCACCACTTTTTACGATTTCTCGATTCTGGTTATTTTCCCTAGTGGTACCCCTAGGGAAATCCGTAAAAATTCGTCAGATTCCGACGAAACCAATTCTCGATGCGTTGCGATCGGCAAGCTTCCAGTAGCTATTCCAATCAAGTTTTCCCGAATTATTGGACCCGGATCCAAAATTTCACCACTTTTTACGATTTCTCGATTCTGGTTATTTTCCCTAGTGGTACCGCTAGGGAAATCCGTAAAAATTCGTCAGATTCCGACGAAGCCAATTCTCGATGCTTTGTGACCGGCAAACTTCCAGTAGCTATTCCAATTAAGTTTTCCCGAATTATTGGACCCGGATCCAAAATTTTACCACTTTTTACGATTTCTCGATTCTGGTGATTTTACCTAGTGGTACCCCTAGGGAAATCCGTAAAAATTCGTCAGATTCTGACGAAGCCAATTCTCGATGCGTTGTGACCGGCAAGCTTCCGGTAGCTATTCCAATCAAGTTTTCCCGAATTATTGGACCCGGATCCAAAATTTCACCACTTTTTACGATTTCTCGATTCTGGTGATTTTCCCTAGTGGTACCCCTAGGGAAATCCGTAAAAATTCGTCAGATTCCGACGAAACCAATTCTCGATGCGTTGTGACCGGCAAGCTTCCAGTAGCTATTCCAATCAAGTTTTCCCGAATTATTGGACCCGAATCCAAAATTTCACCACTTTTTCGATTCTGGTGATTTTTCCTAGTGGTTCCCCTAGGGAAATCCGTAAAAATTCGTCAGATTCCGACGAAGCCAATTCTCGATGCGTTGTGACCGGCAAGCTTCCAGTAGCTATTCCAATCAAGTTTTCCCGAATTATTGGACCCGGATCAAAAATTTCACCACTTTTTACGATTTCTCGATTCTGGTGATTTTCCCTAGTGGTACCCCTAGGGAAATCCGTAAAAATTCGTCAGATTCCGACGAAACCAATTCTCGATGCGTTGTGACCGGCAAGCTTCCAGTAGCTATTCCAATCAAGTTTTCACGAATTATTGGACCCGGATCCAAAATTTCACCACTTTTTACGATTTCTCGATTCTGGTGATTTTCCCTAGTGGTACCCCTAGGGAAATCCGTAAAAATTTGTCAGATTCCGACGAAGCCAATTCTTGATGCGTTGTAACCGGCAAGCTTCCAGTAGCTATTCCAATCAAGTTTTCCCGAATTATTGGACCCGGATCCAAAATTTCACCACTTTTTACGATTTCTCGATTCTGGTTATTTTCCCTAGTGGTACCCCTAGGGAAATCCGTAAAAATTCGTCAGATTCCGACGAAGCCAATTCTCGATGCTTTGTGACCGGCAAACTTCCAGTAGCTATTCCAATTAAGTTTTCCCGAATTATTGGACCCGGATCCAAAATTTTACCACTTTTTACGATTTCTCGATTCTGGTGATTTTACCTAGTGGTACCCCTAGGGAAATCCGTAAAAATTCGTCTGATTCTGACGAAGCCAATTCTCGATGCGTTGTGACCGGCAAGCTTCCAGTAGCTATTCCAATCAAGTTTTCCCGAATTATTGGACCCGGATCCAAAATTTCACCACTTTTTACGATTTCTCGATTCTGGTGATTTTCCCTAGTGGTACCCCTAGGGAAATCCGTAAAAATTCGTCAGATTCCGACGAAACCAATTCTCGATGCGTTGTGACCGGCAAGCTTCCAGTAGCTATTCCAATCAAGTTTTCCCGAATTATTGGACCCGAATCCAAAATTTCACCACTTTTTCGATTCTGGTGATTTTTCCTAGTGGTTCCCCTAGGGAAATCCGTAAAAATTCGTCAGATTCCGACGAAGCCAATTCTCGATGCGTTGTGACCGGCAAGCTTCCAGTAGCTATTCCAATCAAGTTTTCCCGAATTATTGGACCCGGATCCAAAATTTCACCACTTTTTACGATTTCTCGATTCTGGTTATTTTACCTAGTGGTACCCCTAGGGAAATCCGTAAAAATTCGTAAGATTCCGACGAAGCCAATTCTCGATGCGTTGTGACCGGCAAGCTTCCACTAGCTATTCCAATCAAGTTTTCCCGAATTATTGGACCCGGATCCAAAATTTCACCACTTTTTTGATTCTGGTGATTTTCACTAGTGGTACCCCTAGGAAAATCCGTAAAAATTTGTCAGATTCCGATGAAGCCAATTCTCGATGCGTTGTGACCGGCAAGCTTCCAGTAGCTATTCCAATCAAGTTTTCCCGAATTATTGGACCCGGATCCAAAATTTCACCACTTTTTCGATTCTGGTGATTTTTCCTAGTGGTACCCCTAGGGAAATCCGTAAAAATTCGTCAGATTCCGACGAAGCCAATTCTCGATGCGTTGCGACCGGCAACCTTCCAGTAGCTATTCCAATCAAGTTTTCCCGAATTATTTGACCCGGATCCAAAATTTCACCACTTTTTACGATTTATCGATTCTGGTTATTTTACCTAGTGGTACCCCTAGGGAAATCCGTAAAAATTCGTCAGATTCCGACGAAGCCAATTCTCGATGCGTTGTGACCGGCAAGCTTCCAGTAGCTATTCCAATCAAGTTTTCCCGAATTATTTGACAAAATTTCACCACTTTTTCGATTCTGGTGATTTTCACTAGTGGTACCCCTAGGGAAATCCGTAAAAATTCGTCAGATTCCGATGAAGCCAATTCTCGATGCGTTGTGACCGGCAAGCTTCCAGTAGCTATTCCAATCAAGTTTTCCAGAATTATTGGACCCGGATCAAAAATTTCACCACTTTTTCGATTCTGGTGATTTTTCCTAGTGGTACCCCTAGGGAAATCCGTAAAAATTTGTCAGATTCCGACGAAGCCAATTCTCGATCCGTTGCGACCGGCAAGCTTCCAGTAGCTATTCCAATCAAGTTTTCCCGAATTATTGGACCCAGATCCAAAATTTCACCACTTTTTACGATTTCTCGATTCTGTTGATTTTCCCTAGTGGTACCCCTAGGGAAATCCGTAAAATTCGTCAGATTCCGACGAAACCAATTCTTGATGCGTTGGGACCGGCAAGCTTCCAGTAGCTCTTCCAATCAAGTTTTCCCGAATTATTGGACCCGGATCCAAAATTTCACCACTTTTTACGATTTCTCGATTCTGGTTATTTTCCCTAGTGGTACCCCTAGGGAAATCCGTAAAAATTCGTCAGATTCCGACGAAACCAATTCTCGATGCGTTGCGATCGGCAAGCTTCCAGTAGCTATTCCAATCAAGTTTTCCCGAATTATTGGACCCGGATCCAAAATTTCACCACTTTTTACGATTTCTCGATTCTGGTTATTTTCCCTAGTGGTACCCCTAGGGAAATCCGTAAAAATTCGTCAGATTCCGACGAAGCCAATTCTCGATGCTTTGTGACCGGCAAACTTCCAGTAGCTATTCCAATTAAGTTTTCCCGAATTATTGGACCTGGATCCAAAATTTTACCACTTTTTACGATTTCTCGATTCTGGTGATTTTACCTAGTGGTACCCCTAGGGAAATCCGTAAAAATTCGTATGATTCTGACGAAGCCAATTCTCGATGCGTTGTGACCGGCAAGCTTCCAGTAGCTATTCCAATCAAGTTTTCCCGAATTATTGGACCCGGATCAAAAATTTCACCACTTTTTACGATTTCTCGATTCTGGTGATTTTCCCTAGTGGTACCCCTAGGGAAATCCGTAAAAATTCGTCAGATTCCGACGAAACCAATTCTCGATGCGTTGTGACCGGCAAGCTTCCAGTAGCTATTCCAATCAAGTTTTCCCGAATTATTGGACCCGGATCCAAAATTTCACCACTTTTTCGATTCTGGTGATTTTCCCTAATGGTACCCCTAGGGAAATCCGTAAAAATTCGTCAGATTCCGACGAAGCCAATTCTCGATGCGTTGCGACCGGCAAGCTTCCAGTAGCTATTCCAATCAAGTTTTCCCGAATTATTTGACCCGGATCCAAAATTTCACCACTTTTTACGATTTATCGATTCTGGTTATTTTACCTAGTGGTACCCCTAGGGAAATCCGTAAAAATTCGTCAGATTCCGACGAAGCCAATTCTCGATGCGTTGTGACCGGCAAGCTTCCAGTAGCTATTCCAATCAAGTTTTCCCGAATTATTTGACAAAATTTCACCACTTTTTCGATTCTGGTGATTTTCACTAGTGGTACCCCTAGGGAAATCCGTAAAAATTTGTCAGATTCTGATGAAGCCAATTCTTGATGCGTTATGACCGGCAAGCTTCCAGTAGCTATTCCAATCAAGTTTTACAGAATTATTGGACCCGGATCAAAAATTTCACCACTTTTTCGATTCTGGTGATTTTTCCTAGTGGTACCCCTAGGGAAATCCGTAAAAATTTGTCAGATTCCGACGAAGCCAATTCTCGATCCGTTGCGACCGGCAAGCTTCCAGTAGCTATTCCAATCAAGTTTTCCCGAATTATTGGACCCAGATCCAAAATTTCACCACTTTTTACGATTTCTCGATTCTGTTGATTTTCCCTAGTGGTACCCCTAGGGAAATCCGTAAAATTCGTCAGATTCCGACGAAGCCAATTCTTGATGCGTTGGGACCGGCAAGCTTTCAGTAGCTCTTCCAATCAAGTTTTCCAGAATTATTGGACCCGGATCAAAAATTTCACCACTTTTTCGATTCTGGTGATTTTTCCTAGTGGTACCCCTAGGGAAATCCGTAAAAATTTGTCAGATTCCGACGAAGCCAATTCTCGATCCGTTGCGACCGGCAAGCTTCCAGTAGCTATTCCAATCAAGTTTTCCCGAATTATTGGACCCAGATCCAAAATTTCACCACTTTTTACGATTTCTCGATTCTGTTGATTTTCCCTAGTGGTACCCCTAGGGAAATCCGTAAAATTCGTCAGATTCCGACGAAGCCAATTCTTGATGCGTTGGGACCGGCAAGCTTCCAGTAGCTCTTCCAATCAAGTTTTCCCGAATTATTGGACCCGGATCCAAAATTTCACCACTTTTTACGATTTCTCGATTCTGGTTATTTTCCCTAGTGGTACCCCTAGGGAAATCCGTAAAAATTCGTCAGATTCCGACGAAACCAATTCTCGATGCGTTGCGATCGGCAAGCTTCCAGTAGCTATTCCAATCAAGTTTTCCCGAATTATTGGACCCGGATCCAAAATTTCACCACTTTTTACGATTTCTCGATTCTGGTTATTTTCCCTAGTGGTACCGCTAGGGAAATCCGTAAAAATTCGTCAGATTCCGACGAAGCCAATTCTCGATGCTTTGTGACCGGCAAACTTCCAGTAGCTATTCCAATTAAGTTTTCCCGAATTATTGGACCCGGATCCAAAATTTTACCACTTTTTACGATTTCTCGATTCTGGTGATTTTACCTAGTGGTACCCCTAGGGAAATCCGTAAAAATTCGTCAGATTCTGACGAAGCCAATTCTCGATGCGTTGTGACCGGCAAGCTTCCGGTAGCTATTCCAATCAAGTTTTCCCGAATTATTGGACCCGGATCCAAAATTTCACCACTTTTTACGATTTCTCGATTCTGGTGATTTTCCCTAGTGGTACCCCTAGGGAAATCCGTAAAAATTCGTCAGATTCCGACGAAACCAATTCTCGATGCGTTGTGACCGGCAAGCTTCCAGTAGCTATTCCAATCAAGTTTTCCCGAATTATTGGACCCGAATCCAAAATTTCACCACTTTTTCGATTCTGGTGATTTTTCCTAGTGGTTCCCCTAGGGAAATCCGTAAAAATTCGTCAGATTCCGACGAAGCCAATTCTCGATGCGTTGTGACCGGCAAGCTTCCAGTAGCTATTCCAATCAAGTTTTCCCGAATTATTGGACCCGGATCAAAAATTTCACCACTTTTTACGATTTCTCGATTCTGGTGATTTTCCCTAGTGGTACCCCTAGGGAAATCCGTAAAAATTCGTCAGATTCCGACGAAACCAATTCTCGATGCGTTGTGACCGGCAAGCTTCCAGTAGCTATTCCAATCAAGTTTTCACGAATTATTGGACCCGGATCCAAAATTTCACCACTTTTTACGATTTCTCGATTCTGGTGATTTTCCCTAGTGGTACCCCTAGGGAAATCCGTAAAAATTTGTCAGATTCCGACGAAGCCAATTCTTGATGCGTTGTAACCGGCAAGCTTCCAGTAGCTATTCCAATCAAGTTTTCCCGAATTATTGGACCCGGATCCAAAATTTCACCACTTTTTACGATTTCTCGATTCTGGTTATTTTCCCTAGTGGTACCCCTAGGGAAATCCGTAAAAATTCGTCAGATTCCGACGAAGCCAATTCTCGATGCTTTGTGACCGGCAAACTTCCAGTAGCTATTCCAATTAAGTTTTCCCGAATTATTGGACCCGGATCCAAAATTTTACCACTTTTTACGATTTCTCGATTCTGGTGATTTTACCTAGTGGTACCCCTAGGGAAATCCGTAAAAATTCGTCTGATTCTGACGAAGCCAATTCTCGATGCGTTGTGACCGGCAAGCTTCCAGTAGCTATTCCAATCAAGTTTTCCCGAATTATTGGACCCGGATCCAAAATTTCACCACTTTTTACGATTTCTCGATTCTGGTGATTTTCCCTAGTGGTACCCCTAGGGAAATCCGTAAAAATTCGTCAGATTCCGACGAAACCAATTCTCGATGCGTTGTGACCGGCAAGCTTCCAGTAGCTATTCCAATCAAGTTTTCCCGAATTATTGGACCCGAATCCAAAATTTCACCACTTTTTCGATTCTGGTGATTTTTCCTAGTGGTTCCCCTAGGGAAATCCGTAAAAATTCGTCAGATTCCGACGAAGCCAATTCTCGATGCGTTGTGACCGGCAAGCTTCCAGTAGCTATTCCAATCAAGTTTTCCCGAATTATTGGACCCGGATCCAAAATTTCACCACTTTTTACGATTTCTCGATTCTGGTTATTTTACCTAGTGGTACCCCTAGGGAAATCCGTAAAAATTCGTAAGATTCCGACGAAGCCAATTCTCGATGCGTTGTGACCGGCAAGCTTCCACTAGCTATTCCAATCAAGTTTTCCCGAATTATTGGACCCGGATCCAAAATTTCACCACTTTTTTGATTCTGGTGATTTTCACTAGTGGTACCCCTAGGAAAATCCGTAAAAATTTGTCAGATTCCGATGAAGCCAATTCTCGATGCGTTGTGACCGGCAAGCTTCCAGTAGCTATTCCAATCAAGTTTTCCCGAATTATTGGACCCGGATCCAAAATTTCACCACTTTTTCGATTCTGGTGATTTTTCCTAGTGGTACCCCTAGGGAAATCCGTAAAAATTCGTCAGATTCCGACGAAGCCAATTCTCGATGCGTTGCGACCGGCAACCTTCCAGTAGCTATTCCAATCAAGTTTTCCCGAATTATTTGACCCGGATCCAAAATTTCACCACTTTTTACGATTTATCGATTCTGGTTATTTTACCTAGTGGTACCCCTAGGGAAATCCGTAAAAATTCGTCAGATTCCGACGAAGCCAATTCTCGATGCGTTGTGACCGGCAAGCTTCCAGTAGCTATTCCAATCAAGTTTTCCCGAATTATTTGACAAAATTTCACCACTTTTTCGATTCTGGTGATTTTCACTAGTGGTACCCCTAGGGAAATCCGTAAAAATTCGTCAGATTCCGATGAAGCCAATTCTCGATGCGTTGTGACCGGCAAGCTTCCAGTAGCTATTCCAATCAAGTTTTCCAGAATTATTGGACCCGGATCAAAAATTTCACCACTTTTTCGATTCTGGTGATTTTTCCTAGTGGTACCCCTAGGGAAATCCGTAAAAATTTGTCAGATTCCGACGAAGCCAATTCTCGATCCGTTGCGACCGGCAAGCTTCCAGTAGCTATTCCAATCAAGTTTTCCCGAATTATTGGACCCAGATCCAAAATTTCACCACTTTTTACGATTTCTCGATTCTGTTGATTTTCCCTAGTGGTACCCCTAGGGAAATCCGTAAAATTCGTCAGATTCCGACGAAACCAATTCTTGATGCGTTGGGACCGGCAAGCTTCCAGTAGCTCTTCCAATCAAGTTTTCCCGAATTATTGGACCCGGATCCAAAATTTCACCACTTTTTACGATTTCTCGATTCTGGTTATTTTCCCTAGTGGTACCCCTAGGGAAATCCGTAAAAATTCGTCAGATTCCGACGAAACCAATTCTCGATGCGTTGCGATCGGCAAGCTTCCAGTAGCTATTCCAATCAAGTTTTCCCGAATTATTGGACCCGGATCCAAAATTTCACCACTTTTTACGATTTCTCGATTCTGGTTATTTTCCCTAGTGGTACCCCTAGGGAAATCCGTAAAAATTCGTCAGATTCCGACGAAGCCAATTCTCGATGCTTTGTGACCGGCAAACTTCCAGTAGCTATTCCAATTAAGTTTTCCCGAATTATTGGACCTGGATCCAAAATTTTACCACTTTTTACGATTTCTCGATTCTGGTGATTTTACCTAGTGGTACCCCTAGGGAAATCCGTAAAAATTCGTATGATTCTGACGAAGCCAATTCTCGATGCGTTGTGACCGGCAAGCTTCCAGTAGCTATTCCAATCAAGTTTTCCCGAATTATTGGACCCGGATCAAAAATTTCACCACTTTTTACGATTTCTCGATTCTGGTGATTTTCCCTAGTGGTACCCCTAGGGAAATCCGTAAAAATTCGTCAGATTCCGACGAAACCAATTCTCGATGCGTTGTGACCGGCAAGCTTCCAGTAGCTATTCCAATCAAGTTTTCCCGAATTATTGGACCCGGATCCAAAATTTCACCACTTTTTCGATTCTGGTGATTTTCCCTAATGGTACCCCTAGGGAAATCCGTAAAAATTCGTCAGATTCCGACGAAGCCAATTCTCGATGCGTTGCGACCGGCAAGCTTCCAGTAGCTATTCCAATCAAGTTTTCCCGAATTATTTGACCCGGATCCAAAATTTCACCACTTTTTACGATTTATCGATTCTGGTTATTTTACCTAGTGGTACCCCTAGGGAAATCCGTAAAAATTCGTCAGATTCCGACGAAGCCAATTCTCGATGCGTTGTGACCGGCAAGCTTCCAGTAGCTATTCCAATCAAGTTTTCCCGAATTATTTGACAAAATTTCACCACTTTTTCGATTCTGGTGATTTTCACTAGTGGTACCCCTAGGGAAATCCGTAAAAATTTGTCAGATTCTGATGAAGCCAATTCTTGATGCGTTATGACCGGCAAGCTTCCAGTAGCTATTCCAATCAAGTTTTACAGAATTATTGGACCCGGATCAAAAATTTCACCACTTTTTCGATTCTGGTGATTTTTCCTAGTGGTACCCCTAGGGAAATCCGTAAAAATTTGTCAGATTCCGACGAAGCCAATTCTCGATCCGTTGCGACCGGCAAGCTTCCAGTAGCTATTCCAATCAAGTTTTCCCGAATTATTGGACCCAGATCCAAAATTTCACCACTTTTTACGATTTCTCGATTCTGTTGATTTTCCCTAGTGGTACCCCTAGGGAAATCCGTAAAATTCGTCAGATTCCGACGAAGCCAATTCTTGATGCGTTGGGACCGGCAAGCTTCCAGTAGCTCTTCCAATCAAGTTTTCCCGAATTATTGGACCCGGATCCAAAATTTCACCACTTTTTACGATTTCTCGATTCTGGTTATTTTCCCTAGTGGTACCCCTAGGGAAATCCGTAAAAATTCGTCAGATTCCGACGAAGCCAATTCTCGATGCTTTGTGACCGGCAAACTTCCAGTAGCTATTCCAATTAAGTTTTCCCGAATTATTGGACCCGGATCCAAAATTTTACCACTTTTTACGATTTCTCGATTCTGGTGATTTTACCTAGTGGTACCCCTAGGGAAATCCGTAAAAATTCGTCTGATTCTGACGAAGCCAATTCTCGATGCGTTGTGACCGGCAAGCTTCCGGTAGCTATTCCAATCAAGTTTTCCCGAATTATTGGACCCGGATCCAAAATTTCACCACTTTTTACGATTTCTCTATTCTGGTGATTTTCCCTAGTGGTACCCCTAGGGAAATCCGTAAAAATTCGTCAGATTCCGACGAAACCAATTCTCGATGCGTTGTGACCGGCAAGCTTCCAGTAGCTATTCCAATCAAGTTTTCCCGAATTATTGGACCCGAATCCAAAATTTCACCACTTTTTCGATTCTGGTGATTTTTCCTAGTGGTTCCCCTAGGGAAATCCGTAAAAATTCGTCAGATTCCGACGAAGCCAATTCTCGATGCGTTGTGACCGGCAAGCTTCCAGTAGCTATTCCAATCAAGTTTTCCCGAATTATTGGACCCGGATCAAAAATTTCACCACTTTTTACGATTTCTCGATTCTGGTGATTTTCCCTAGTGCTACCCCTAGGGAAATCCGTAAAAATTCGTCAGATTCCGACGAAACCAATTCTCGATGCGTTGTGACCGGCAAGCTTCCAGTAGCTATTCCAATCAAGTTTTCACGAATTATTGGACCCGGATCCAAAATTTCACCACTTTTTACGATTTCTCGATTCTGGTGATTTTCCCTAGTGGTACCCCTAGGGAAATCCGTAAAAATTCGTCAGATTCCGACGAAGCCAATTCTCGATGCGTTGCGACCGGCAAGCTTCCAGTAGCTATTCCAATCAAGTTTTCCCGAATTATTGGACCCGGATCCAAAATTTCACCACTTTTTACGATTTTTCGATTCTGGTAATTTTCCCTAGTGGTACCCCTAGGGAAATCCGTAAAAATTCGTCAGATTCCGATGAAGCCAATTCTCAATGCGTTGCAACCGGCAAGCTTCCAGTAGCTATTCCAATCAAGTTTTCCCGAATTATTGGACCCGGATCCAAAATTTCACCACTTTTTACGATTTCTCGATTCTGGTGATTTTACCTAGTGGTACCCCTAGGGAAATCCGTAAAAATTCGTCAGATTCCGACGAAGCCAATTCTCAATGCGTTGTGACCGGCAAGCTTCCAGTAGCTATTCCAATCAAGTTTTCCCGAATTATTGGACCCGAATCCAAAAGTTCACCACTTTTTACGATTTCTCGATTCTGGTGATTTTCCCTAGTGGTACACCTAGGGAAATCCTTAAAAATTCGTCAGATATCGACGAAGCCAATTCTCGATGCGTTGTGACCGGCAAGCTTCCAGTAGCTATTCCAATCAAGTTTTCCCGAATTATTGGACCCGGATCTAAAATTTTAACACTTTTTCGATTCTGGTGATTTTCCCTAGTGGTACCCCTAGGGAAATCCGTAAAAATTCGTCAGATTCCGACGAAGCCAATTCTCGATGCGTTGTGACCGGCAAGCTTCCAGTAGCTATTCCAATCAAGTTTTCCCGAATTATTGGTCCCGGATCCAAAATTTCACCACTTTTTCGATTCTGGTGATTTTCCCTAGTGGTACCCCTAGGGAAATCCGTAAAATTCGTCAAATTTCGACCAAGCCAATTCTCGATGCGTTGTGACCGGCAAGCTTCCAGTAGCTATTCCAATCAAGTTTTCCCGAATTATTGGACCCGGATCCAAAATTTCACCACTTTTTTGATTCTGGTGATTTTCACTAGTGGTACCCCTAGGAAAATCCGTAAAAATTTGTCAGATTCCGATGAAGCCAATTCTCGATGCGTTGTGACCGGCAAGCTTCCAGTAGCTATTCCAATCAAGTTTTCCCGAATTATTGGACCCGGATCCAAAATTTCACCACTTTTTCGATTCTGGTGATTTTCCCTAGTGGTACCCCTAGGGAAATCCGTAAAAATTCGTCAGATTCCGACGAAGCCAATTCTCGATGCGTTGCGACCGGCAACCTTCCAGTAGCTATTCCAATCAAGTTTTCCCGAATTATTTGACCCGGATCCAAAATTTCACCACTTTTTACGATTTATCGATTCTGGTTATTTTACCTAGTGGTACCCCTAGGGAAATCCGTAAAAATTCGTCAGATTCCGACGAAGCCAATTCTCGATGCGTTGTGACCGGCAAGATTCCAGTAGCTATTCCAATCAAGTTTTCCCGAATTATTTGACAAAATTTCACCACTTTTTCGATTCTGGTGATTTTCACTAGTGGTACCCCTAGGGAAATCCGTAAAAATTCGTCAGATTCCGATGAAGCCAATTCTCGATGCGTTGTGACCGGCAAGCTTCCAGTAGCTATTCCAATCAAGTTTTCCAGAATTATTGGACCCGGATCAAAAATTTCACCACTTTTTCGATTCTGGTGATTTTTCCTAGTGGTACCCCTAGGGAAATCCGTAAAAATTTGTCAGATTCCGACGAAGCCAATTCTCGATCCGTTGCGACCGGCAAGCTTCCAGTAGCTATTCCAATCAAGTTTTCCCGAATTATTGGACCCAGATCCAAAATTTCACCACTTTTTACGATTTCTCGATTCTGTTGATTTTCCCTAGCGGTACCCCTAGGGAAATCCGTAAAATTCGTCAGATTCCGACGAAGCCAATTCTTGATGCGTTGGGACCGGCAAGCTTCCAGTAGCTCTTCCAATCAAGTTTTCCCGAATTATTGGACCCGGATCCAAAATTTCACCACTTTTTACGATTTCTCGATTCTGGTTATTTTCCCTAGTGGTACCCCTAGGGAAATCCGTAAAAATTCGTCAGATTCCGACGAAACCAATTCTCGATGCGTTGCGATCGGCAAGCTTCCAGTAGCTATTCCAATCAAGTTTTCCCGAATTATTGGACCCGGATCCAAAATTTCACCACTTTTTACGATTTCTCGATTCTGGTTATTTTTCCTAGTGGTACCCCTAGGGAAATCCGTAAAAATTCGTCAGATTCCGACGAAGCCAATTCTCGATGCTTTGTGACCGGCAAACTTCCAGTAGCTATTCCAATTAAGTTTTCCCGAATTATTGGACCTGGATCCAAAATTTTACCACTTTTTACGATTTCTCGATTCTGGTGATTTTACCTAGTGGTACCCCTAGGGAAATCCGTAAAAATTCGTATGATTCTGACGAAGCCAATTCTCGATGCGTTGTGACCGGCAAGCTTCCAGTAGCTATTCCAATCAAGTTTTCCCGAATTATTGGACCCGGATCAAAAATTTCACCACTTTTTACGATTTCTCGATTCTGGTGATTTTCCCTAGTGGTACCCCTAGGGAAATCCGTAAAAATTCGTCAGATTCCGACGAAACCAATTCTCGATGCGTTGTGACCGGCAAGCTTCCAGTAGCTATTCCAATCAAGTTTTCCCGAATTATTGGACCCGAATCCAAAATTTCACCACTTTTTCGATTCTGGTGATTTTTCCTAGTGGTTCCCCTAGGGAAATCCATAAAAATTCGTCAGATTCCGACGAAGCCAATTCTCGATGCGTTGTGACCGGCAAGCTTCCAGTAGCTATTCCAATCAAGTTTTCCCGAATTATTGGACCCGGATCCAAAATTTCACCACTTTTTACGATTTCTCGATTCTGGTTATTTTACCTAGTGGTACCCCTAGGGAAATCCGTAAAAATTCGTAAGATTCCGACGAAGCCAATTCTCGATGCGTTGTGACCGGCAAGCTTCCACTAGCTATTCAAATCAAGTTTTCCCGAATTATTGGACCCGGATCCAAAATTTCACCACTTTTTTGATTCTGGTGATTTTCACTAGTGGTACCCCTAGGAAAATCCGTAAAAATTTGTCAGATTCCGATGAAGCCAATTCTCGATGCGTTGTGACCGGCAAGCTTCCAGTAGCTATTCCAATCAAGTTTTCCCGAATTATTGGACCCGGATCCAAAATTTCACCACTTTTTCGATTCTGGTGATTTTCCCTAGTGGTACCCCTAGGGAAATCCGTAAAAATTCGTCAGATTCCGATGAAGCCAATTCTCGATGCGTTGTGACCGGCAAGCTTCCAGTAGCTATTCCAATCAAGTTTTCCCGAATTATTGGACCCGGATCAAAAATTTCACCACTTTTTCGATTCTGGTGATTTTCCCGAGTGGTACCCCTAGGGAAATCCGTAAAAATTTGTCAGATTCCGACGAAGCCAATTCTCGATGCGTTGCGACCGGCAAGCTTCCAGTAGCTATTCCAATCAAGTTTTCCCGAATTATTGGACCCGGATCAAAAATTTCACCACTTTTTACGATTTCTCGATTCTGGTGATTTTCCCTAGTGGTACCCCTAGGGAAATCCGTAAAAATTCGTCAGATTCCGACGAAACCAATTCTCGATGCGTTGTGACCGGCAAGCTTCCAGTAGCTATTCCAATCAAGTTTTCACGAATTATTGGACCCGGATCCAAAATTTCACCACTTTTTACGATTTCTCGATTCTGGTGATTTTCCCTAGTGGTACCCCTAGGGAAATCCGTAAAAATTTGTCAGATTCCGACGACGCCAATTCTCGATGCTTTGTGACCGGCAAACTTCCAGTAGCTATTCCAATTAAGTTTTCCCGAATTATTGGGCCCGGATCCAAAATTTTACCACTTTTTACGATTTCTCGATTCTGGTGATTTTACCTAGTGGTACCCCTAGGGAAATCCGTAAAAATTCGTCTGATTCTGACGAAGCCAATTCTCAATGCGTTGTGACCGGCAAGCTTCCAGTAGCTATTCCAATCAAGTTTTCCCGAATTATTGGACCCGGATCCAAAATTTCACCACTTTTTACGATTTCTCGATTCTGGTGATTTTCCCTAGTGGTACCCCTAGGGAAATCCGTAAAAATTCGTCAGATTCCGACGAAACCAATTCTCGATGCGTTGTGACCGGCAAGCTTCCAGTAGCTATTCCAATCAAGTTTTCCCGAATTATTGGACCCGAATCCAAAATTTTACCACTTTTTCGATTCTGGTGATTTTTCCTAGTGGTTCCCCTAGGGAAATCCGTAAAAATTCGTCAGATTCCGACGAAGCCAATTCTCGATGCGTTGTGACCGGCAAGCTTCCAGTAGCTATTCCAATCAAGTTTTCCCGAATTATTGGACCCGGATCCAAAATTTCACCACTTTTTACGATTTCTCGATTCTGGTTATTTTACCTAGTGGTACCCCTAGGGAAATCCGTAAAAATTCGTAAGATTCCGACGAAGCCAATTCTCGATGCGTTGTGACCGGCAAGCTTCCACTAGCTATTCCAATCAAGTTTTCCCGAATTATTGGACCCGGATCAAAAATTTCACCACTTTTTTGATTCTGGTGATTTTCACTAGTGGTACCCCTAGGAAAATCCGTAAAAATTTGTCAGATTCCGATGAAGCCAATTCTCGATGCGTTGTGACCGGCAAGCTTCCAGTAGCTATTCCAATCAAGTTTTCCCGAATTATTGGACCCGGATCCAAAATTTCACCACTTTTTCGATTCTGGTGATTTTCCCTAGTGGTACCCCTAGGGAAATCCGTAAAAATTCGTCAGATTCCGATGAAGCCAATTCTCGATGCGTTGTGACCGGCAAGCTTCCAGTAGCTATTCCAATCAAGTTTTCCCGAATTATTGGACCCGGATCAAAAATTTCACCACTTTTTCGATTCTGGTGATTTTCCCGAGTGGTACCCCTAGGGAAATCCGTAAAAATTTGTCAGATTCCGACGAGGCCAATTCTCGATGCGTTGCGACCGGCAAGCTTCCAGTAGCTATTCCAATCAAGTTTTTCCGAATTATTGGACCCAGATCCAAAATTTCACCACTTTTTACGATTTCTCGATTCTGTTGATTTTCCCTAGTGGTACCCCTAGGGAAATCCGTAAAATTCGTCAGATTCCGACGAAGCCAATTCTCGATGCGTTGGGACCGGCAAGCTTCCAGTAGCTATTCCAATCAAGTTTTCCCAAATTATTGGACCCGGATCCAAAATTTCACCACTTTTTACGATTTCTCGAGTCTGGTGATTTTTCCTAGTGGTACCCCAAGGGAAATCCGTAAAAATTCGTCAGATTCCGACGAAACCAATTCTCGATGCGTTGTGACCGACAAGCTTCCAGTAGCTATTCCAATCAAGTTTACACGAATTATTGGACCCGGATCAAAAATTTCACCACTTTTTACGATTTCTCGATTCTGTTCATTTACCCTAGTGGTACCCCTAAGGAAATCCGTAAAATTCGTCAGATTCCGACGAAGCCAATTCTCGATGCGTTGTGACCGGCAAGCTTCCAGTAGCTATTCCAATCAAGTTTTCCCGAATTATTGGACCCGGATCCAAAATTTCACCACTTTTTCGATTCTGGTGATTTTCCCTAGTGGTACCCCTAGGGAAATCCGTAAAAATTCGTCAGATTCCGATGAAGCCAATTCTCGATGCGTTGTGACCGGCAAGCTTCCAGTAGCTATTCCAATCAAGTTTTCCCGAATTATTGGACCCGGATCAAAAATTTCACCACTTTTTCGATTCTGGTGATTTTCCCGAGTGGTACCCCTAGGGAAATCCGTAAAAATTTGTCAGATTCCGACGAAGCCAATTCTCGATGCGTTGCGACCGGCAAGCTTCCAGTAGCTATTCCAATCAAGTTTTCCCGAATTATTGGACCCGGATCAAAAATTTCACCACTTTTTACGATTTCTCGATTCTGGTGATTTTCCCTAGTGGTACCCCTAGGGAAATCCGTAAAAATTCGTCAGATTCCGACGAAACCAATTCTCGATGCGTTGTGACCGGCAAGCTTCCAGTAGCTATTCCAATCAAGTTTTCACGAATTATTGGACCCGGATCCAAAATTTCACCACTTTTTACGATTTCTCGATTCTGGTGATTTTCCCTAGTGGTACCCCTAGGGAAATCCGTAAAAATTTGTCAGATTCCGACGACGCCAATTCTCGATGCTTTGTGACCGGCAAACTTCCAGTAGCTATTCCAATTAAGTTTTCCCGAATTATTGGGCCCGGATCCAAAATTTTACCACTTTTTACGATTTCTCGATTCTGGTGATTTTACCTAGTGGTACCCCTAGGGAAATCCGTAAAAATTCGTCTGATTCTGACGAAGCCAATTCTCGATGCGTTGTGACCGGCAAGCTTCCAGTAGCTATTCCAATCAAGTTTTCCCGAATTATTGGACCCGGATCCAAAATTTCACCACTTTTTACGATTTCTCGATTCTGGTGATTTTCCCTAGTGGTACCCCTAGGGAAATCCGTAAAAATTCGTCAGATTCCGACGAAACCAATTCTCGATGCGTTGTGACCGGCAAGCTTCCAGTAGCTATTCCAATCAAGTTTTCCCGAATTATTGGACCCGAATCCAAAATTTTACCACTTTTTCGATTCTGGTGATTTTTCCTAGTGGTTCCCCTAGGGAAATCCGTAAAAATTCGTCAGATTCCGACGAAGCCAATTCTCGATGCGTTGTGACCGGCAAGCTTCCAGTAGCTATTCCAATCAAGTTTTCCCGAATTATTGGACCCGGATCCAAAATTTCACCACTTTTTACGATTTCTCGATTCTGGTTATTTTACCTAGTGGTACCCCTAGGGAAATCCGTAAAAATTCGTAAGATTCCGACGAAGCCAATTCTCGATGCGTTGTGACCGGCAAGCTTCCACTAGCTATTCCAATCAAGTTTTCCCGAATTATTGGACCCGGATCAAAAATTTCACCACTTTTTTGATTCTGGTGATTTTCACTAGTGGTACCCCTAGGAAAATCCGTAAAAATTTGTCAGATTCCGATGAAGCCAATTCTCGATGCGTTGTGACCGGCAAGCTTCCAGTAGCTATTCCAATCAAGTTTTCCCGAATTATTGGACCCGGATCCAAAATTTCACCACTTTTTCGATTCTGGTGATTTTCCCTAGTGGTACCCCTAGGGAAATCCGTAAAAATTCGTCAGATTCCGATGAAGCCAATTCTCGATGCGTTGTGACCGGCAAGCTTCCAGTAGCTATTCCAATCAAGTTTTCCCGAATTATTGGACCCGGATCAAAAATTTCACCACTTTTTCGATTCTGGTGATTTTCCCGAGTGGTACCCCTAGGGAAATCCGTAAAAATTTGTCAGATTCCGACGAAGCCAATTCTCGATGCGTTGCGACCGGCAAGCTTCCAGTAGCTATTCCAATCAAGTTTTTCCGAATTATTGGACCCAGATCCAAAATTTCACCACTTTTTACGATTTCTCGATTCTGTTGATTTTCCCTAGTGGTACCCCTAGGGAAATCCGTAAAATTCGTCAGATTCCGACGAAGCCAATTCTCGATGCGTTGGGACCGGCAAGCTTCCAGTAGCTATTCCAATCAAGTTTTCCCAAATTATTGGACCCGGATCCAAAATTTCACCACTTTTTACGATTTCTCGAGTCTGGTGATTTTTCCTAGTGGTACCCCAAGGGAAATCCGTAAAAATTCGTCAGATTCCGACGAAACCAATTCTCGATGCGTTGTGACCGACAAGCTTCCAGTAGCTATTCCAATCAAGTTTACACGAATTATTGGATCCGGATCAAAAATTTCACCACTTTTTACGATTTCTCGATTCTGTTCATTTACCCTAGTGGTACCCCTAAGGAAATCCGTAAAATTCGTCAGATTCCGACGAAGCCAATTCTCGATGCGTTGTGACCGGCAAGCTTCCAGTAGCTATTCCAATCAAGTTTTCCCGAATTATTGGACCCGGATCCAAAATTTCACCACTTTTTACGATTTCTCGATTCTGGTGATTTTTCCTAGTGGTACCCCTAGGGAAATCCGTAAAAATTCGTCAGATTCCGACGAAGCCAATTCCCGATGTGTTGTGACCGGCAAGCTTCCAGTAGCTATTCCAATCAAGTTTTCCCGAATTATTGAACCCGGATCCAAAATTTCACCACTTTTTACGATTTCTCGATTCTGTTCATTTTCCCTAGTGGTACCCCTAGGGAAATCCGTAAAATTCGTCAGATTCCGACGTAGCCAATTCTCGATGCGTTGTGACCGACAAGCTTCCAGTAGCTATTCCAATCAAGTTTTCCCGAATTATTGGACCCGGATCAAAAATTTCACCACTTTTTCGATTCTGGTGATTTTTCCTAGTGGTACCCCTAGGGAAATCCGTAAAAATTTGTCAGATTCCAACGAAACCAATTCTCGATGCGTTGTGACCGGCAAGCTTCCAGTAGCTATTCCAATCAAGTTTTCCCGAATTATTGGACCCAGATCCAAAATTTCACAACTTTTTACGATTTCTCGATTCTGGAGATTTTCCTTAGTGGTACCCCTAGGGAAATCCGTAAAAATTCGTCAGATTTCGACGAAGCCAATTCTCGATGCGTTGTGACCGGCAAGCTTCCAGTAGCTATTCCAATCAAGTTTTCCCAAATTATTGGACCCGGATCAAAAATTTCACCACTTTTTCGATTCTGGTGCTTTTCCCTAGTGGTACCCCTAGGGAAATCCGTAAAAATTCGTCAGATTCCAACGAAGCCAATTCTCGATGCGTTGTGACCGGCAAGCTTCCAGTAGCTATTCCAATCAAGTTTTTCCGAATTATTGGACCCAGATCCAAAATTTCACCACTTTTTCGATTATGGTGATTTTCCCTACTGGTACCCCTAGGGAAATCCGTAAAAATTTGTCAGATTTTGACGAAGCCAATTCTCGATGCGTTGTGACCGGCAAGCTTCCAGTAGCTATTCCAATCAAGTTTTCCCGAATTATTAGACCCGGATCAAAAATTTCACCACTTTTTCGATTCTGGTGCTTTTCCCTAGTGGTACCCCTAGGGAAATCCGTAAAAATTCGTTAGATTCCGACGAAGCCAATTCTCGATGCGTTGTGACCGGCAAGCTTCCAGTAGCTATTCCAATCAAGTTTTTCCGAATTATTGGACCCGGATCCAAAATTTACCACTTTTTCAATTCTGGTGATTTTCCCTAGTGGTACCCCTAGCGAAATCCGTAAAAATTCGTCAGATTTCGACGAAACCAATTCTCGATGCGTTGTGACCGACAAGCTTCTAGTAGCTATTCCAATCAAGTTTTCCCGAATTATAGGACCCGGATCCAAATTTTCACCACTTTTTCGATTCTGGTGATTTTCCCTAGTGGTACCCCTAGGGAAATCCGTAAAAATTCGTCAAATTCCGACGAAGCCAATTCTCGATGCGTTGCGACCGGCAAGCTTCCAGTAGCTATTCCAATCAAGTTTTCCCGAATTATTGGACCCGGATCCAAAATTTCACCACTTTTTACGATTTTTCGATTCTGGTAATTTTCCCTAGTGGTACCCCTAGGGAAATCCGTAAAAATTCGTCAGATTCCGATGAAGCCAATTCTCAATGCGTTGCAACCGGCAAGCTTCCAGTAGCTATTCCAATCAAGTTTTCCCGAATTATTGGACCCGGATCCAAAATTTCACCACTTTTTACGATTTCTCGATTCTGGTGATTTTACCTAGTGGTACCCCTAGGGAAATCCGTAAAAATTCGTCAGATTCCGACGAAGCCAATTCTCAATGCGTTGTGACCGGCAAGCTTCCAGTAGCTATTCCAATCAAGTTTTCCCGAATTATTGGACCCGAATCCAAAAGTTCACCACTTTTTACGATTTCTCGATTCTGGTGATTTTCCCTAGTGGTACACCTAGGGAAATCCTTAAAAATTCGTCAGATATCGACGAAGCCAATTCTCGATGCGTTGTGACCGGCAAGCTTCCAGTAGCTATTCCAATCAAGTTTTCCCGAATTATTGGACCCGGATCTAAAATTTTAACACTTTTTCGATTCTGGTGATTTTCCCTAGTGGTACCCCTAGGGAAATCCGTAAAAATTCGTCAGATTCCGACGAAGCCAATTCTCGATGCGTTGTGACCGGCAAGCTTCCAGTAGCTATTCCAATCAAGTTTTCCCGAATTATTGGTCCCGGATCCAAAATTTCACCACTTTTTCGATTCTGGTGATTTTCCCTAGTGGTACCCCTAGGGAAATCCGTAAAATTCGTCAAATTTCGACCAAGCCAATTCTCGATGCGTTGTGACCGGCAAGCTTCCAGTAGCTATTCCAATCAAGTTTTCCCGAATTATTGAACCCGGATCCAAAATTTCACCACTTTTTACGATTTCTCGATTCTGTTAATTTTCCCTAGTGGTACCCCTAGGGAAATCCGTAAAATTCGTCAAATAAAATTCGTCAAATTTCGACCAAGCCAATTCTCGATGCGTTGTGACCGGCAAGCTTCCAGTAGCTATTCCAATCAAGTTTTCCCGAATTATTGAACCCGGATCCAAAATTTCACCACTTTTTACGATTTCTCGATTCTGTTGATTTTCCCTAGTGGTACCCCTAGGGAAATCCGTAAAAATTCGTCAGATTCAGACGAAGCCAATTCTCGATGCGTTGTGACCGGCAAGCTTCCAGTAGCTATTCCAATCAAGTTTTCCCGAATTATTGAACCCGGATCCAAAATTTCACCACTTTTTACGAATTCTCGATTCTGGTGATTTTCCCTAGTGGTACCCCTAGGGAAATCCGTAAAAATTCATCAGATTCCGACGAAGCCAATTCTCGATGCGTTGTGACCGGCAAGCTTCCAGTAGCTATTCCAATCAAGTTTTTCCGAATTATTGGACCCGGATCCAAAATTTCACCACTTTTTACGATTTCTCGATTCTGGTGATTTTCCTTAGTGGTACCCCTAGGGAAATCCGTAAAAATTCGTCAGATTCCGACGAAGCCAATTCTCGATGCGTTGTGACCGGCAAGCTTCCAGTAGCTATTCCAATCAAGTTTTCCCGAATTATTGAACCCGGATCCAAAATTTCACCACTTTTTACGATTTCTCGATTCTATTCATTTTCCCTAGTTGTACCCCTAGGGAAATCCGTAAAATTCGTCAGATTCCGACGTAGCCAATTCTCGATGCGTTGTGATCGACAAGCTTCCAGTAGCTATCCCAATCAAGTTTTCCCGAATTATTGTACCCGGATCAAAAATTTCACCACTTTTTCGATTCTGGTGATTTTTCCTAGTGGTACCCCTAGGGAAATCCGTAAAAATTCGTCATATTCCAACGAAACCAATTCTCGATGCGTTGTGACCGGCAAGCTTCCAGTAGCTATTCCAATCAAGTTTTCCCGAATTATTGGACCCGGATCAAAAATTTCACAACTTTTTACGATTTCTCGATTCTGGAGATTTTCCCTAGTGGTACCCCTAGGGAAATCCGTAAAAATTCGTCACATTTCGACGAAGCCAATTCTCGATGCGTTGTGACCGGCAAGCTTCCAGTAGCTATTCCAATCAAGTTTTTCCGAATTATTGGACCCGGATCAAAAATTTCACCACTTTTTCGATTCTGGTGCTTTTCCCTAGTGGTACCCCTAGGGAAATCCGTAAAAATTCGTCAGATTCCGACGAAGCCAATTCTCGATGCGTTGCGACCGGCAAGCTTCCAGTAGCTATTCCAATCAAGTTTTCCCGAATTATTGGACCCGGATAAAAAATTTCACCACTTTTTACGATTTCTCGATTCTGGTGATTTTCCCTAGTGGTACCCCTAGGGAAATCCGTAAAAATTCGTCAGATTCCGACGAAGCCAATTCTCGATGCGTTGTGACCGGCAAGCTTCCAGTAGCTATTCCAATCAAGTTTTCCCGAATTATTGAACCCGGATCCAAAATTTCACCACTTTTTACGATTTCTCGATTCTGTTAATTTTCCCTAGTGGTACCCCTAGGGAAATCCGTAAAATTCGTCAGATTCCGACGAAGCCAATTCTCGATGCGTTGTGACCGGCAAGCTTCCTGTAGCTATTCCAATCAAGTTTTCCCGAATTATTGAACCCGGATCCAAAATTTCACCACTTTTTACGATTTCTCGATTCTGTTGATTTTCCCTAGTGGTACCCCTAGGGAAATCCGTAAAAATTTGTCAGATTCCGACGAAGCCAATTCTCGATGCGTTGTCACCGGCAAGCTTCCAGTAGCTATTCCAATCAAGTTTTCCCGAATTATTGAACCCGGATTCAAAATTTCACCACTTTTTACGATTTCTCGATTCCGGTTTTTTCCTAGTGGTACCCCTAGGGAAATCCGTAAAAATTCGTCAGATTCCGACGAAGCCAATTCTCGATGCGTTGTGACCGGGAAGCTTCCAGTAGCTATTCCAATCAAGTTTTCCCGAATTATTGGACCCGGATCCAAAATTTCACAACTTTTTACGATTTCCCGATTCTGGTGATTTTTCCTAGTGGTACCCCTAGGGAAATCCGTAAAAATTCGTCAGATTTCGACGAAGCCAATTCTCGATGCGTTGTGACCGGCAAGCTTCCAGTAGCTATTCCAATCAAGTTTTCCCGAATTATTGGACCCGGATCAAAAATTTCACCACTTTTTCGATTCTGGTGCTTTTCCCTAGTGGTACCCCTAGGGAAATCCGTAAAAATTCGTCAGATTCCGACGAAGCCAATTCTCGATGCGTTGTGACCGGCAAGCTTCCAGTAGCTATTCCAATCAAGTTTTTCCGAATTATTGGATCCGGATCAAAAATTTCACCACTTTTTCAATTCTGGTGATTTTTCCTAGTGGTACCCCTAGGGAAATCCGTAAAAATTCGTCAGATTTCGACGAAGCCAATTCTCGATGCGTTGTGACCGGCAAGCTTCCAGTAGCTATTCCAATCAAGTTTTCCCGAATTATTGGACCCGGATCCAAAATTTCACCACTTTTCGATTCTGGTGATTTTCCTAGTGGTACCCCTAGGAAAATCCGTAAAAATTCGTTAGATATCGATGAAGCCAATTCTCGATGCGTTGTGACCGGAAAGCTTCCAGTAGCTATTCCAATCAAGTTTTTCCGAATTATTGGACCCGGATCCAAAATTTCACCACTTTTTTGATTCTGGTGATTTTTCCTAGTGGTACCCCTAGGGAAATCCGTAAAAATTCGTCAGATTCCGACGTAGCCAATTCTCGATGCGTTGTGACCGCAAGCTTCAGTAGCTATTCCAATCAAGTTTTCCCGAATTATTGGACCCGGACCCAAAATTTCACAACTTTTTACGATTTCCCGATTCTGGTGATTTTCCCTAGTGGTACCCCTAGGGAAATCCGTAAAAATTCGTCAGATTTCGACGAAGCCAATTCTCGATGCGTTGTGACCGGCAAGCTTCCAGTAGCTATTCCAATCAAGTTTTCCCGAATTATTGAACCCGGATTCAAAATTTCACCACTTTTTACGATTTCTCGATTCTGGTTTTTTCCTAGTGGTACCCCTAGGGAAATCCGTAAAAATTCGTCAGATTCCGACGAAGCCAATTCTCGATGCGTTGTGACCGGGAAGCTTCCAGTAGCTATTCCAATCAAGTTTTCCCGAATTATTGGACCCGGATCCAAAATTTCACAACTTTTTACGATTTCCCGATTCTGGTGATTTTCCCTAGTGGTACCCCTAGGGAAATCCGTAAAAATTCGTCAGATTTCGACGAAGCCAATTCTCGATGCGTTGTGACCGGCAAGCTTCCAGTAGCTATTCCAATCAAGTTTTCCCGAATTATTGGACCCGGATCAAAAATTTCACCACTTTTTCGATTCTGGTGCTTTTCCCTAGTGGTACCCCTAGGGAAATCCGTAAAAATTCGTCAGATTCCGACGAAGCCAATTCTCGATGCGTTGTGACCGGCAAGCTTCCAGTAGCTATTCCAATCAAGTTTTTCCGAATTATTGGACCCGGATCAAAAATTTCACCACTTTTTCAATTCTGGTGATTTCCCTAGTGGTACCCCTAGGAAATCCGTAAAAATTCGTCAGATTTCGACGAAGCCAATTCTCGATGCGTTGTGACCGGCAAGCTTCCAGTAGCTATTCCAATCAAGTTTTCCCGAATTATTGGACCCGGATCCAAAATTTCACCACTTTTTCGATTCTGGTGATTTTCCCTAGTGGTACCCCTAGGGAAATCCGTAAAAATTCGTTAGATTTCGACGAAGCCAATTCTCGATGCGTTGTGACCGGAAAGCTTCCAGTAGCTATTCCAATCAAGTTTTTCCGAATTATTGGATCCGGATCCAAAATTTCACCACTTTTTCGATTCTGGTGATTTTTCCTAGTGGTACCCCTAGGGAAATCCGTAAAATTCGTCAGATTCGACGAAGCCAATTCTCGATGCGTTGTGACCGGCAAGCTTCCTGTAGCTATTCCAATCAAGTTTTCCCGAATTATTGAACCCGGATCCAAAATTTCACCACTTTTTACGATTTCTTGATTCTGTTGATTTTCCCTAGTGGTACCCCTAGGGAAATCCGTAAAAATTTGTCAGATTCCGACGAAGCCAATTCTCGATGCGTTGTCACCGGCAAGCTTCCAGTAGCTATTCCAATCAAGTTTTCCCGAATTATTGAACCGGATTCAAAATTTCACCACTTTTTACGATTTCTCGATTCTGGTTTTTTCCTAGTGGTACCCCTAGGGAAATCCGTAAAATTCGTCAGATTCCGACGAAGCCAATTCTCGATGCGTTGTGACCGGGAAGCTTCCAGTAGCTATCCAATCAAGTTTTCCCGAATTATTGGACCGGATCCAAAATTTCACAACTTTTTACGATTTCCCGATTCTGGTGATTTTCCTAGTGGTACCCCTAGGGAAATCCGTAAAAATTCGTCAGATTTCGACGAAGCCAATTCTCGATGCGTTGTGACCGGCAAGCTTCCAGTAGCTATTCAATCAAGTTTTCCCGAATTATTGGACCCGGATCAAAAATTTCACCACTTTTTCGATTCTGGTGCTTTTCCCAAGTGGTACCCCTAGGGAAATCCGTAAAAATTCGTCAGATTCCGACGAAGCCAATTCTCGATGCGTTGTGACCGGCAAGCTTCCAGTAGCTATTCCAATCAAGTTTTTCCGAATTATTGGACCCGGATCAAAAATTTCACCACTTTTTCAATTCTGGTGATTTTCCCTAGTGGTACCCCTAGGGAAATCCGTAAAATTCGTCAGATTTCGACGAAGCCAATTCTCGATGCGTTGTGACCGGCAAGCTTCAGTAGCTATTCCAATCAAGTTTTCCCGAATTATTGGACCCGGATCCAAAATTTCACCACTTTTTCGATTCTGGTGATTTCCCTAGTGGTACCCCTAGGGAAATCCGTAAAAATTCGTTAGATTTCGACGAAGCCAATTCTCGATGCGTTGTGACCGGAAAGCTTCCAGTAGCTATTCCAATCAAGTTTTTCCGAATTATTGGACCCGGATCAAAAATTTCACCACTTTTTCGATTCTGGTGCTTTTCCCTAGTGGTACCCCTAGGGAAATCCGTAAAAATTCGTCAGATTCCGACGAAGCCAATTCTCGATGCGTTGCGACCGGCAAGCTTCCAGTAGCTATTCCAATCAAGTTTTCCCGAATTATTGGACCCGGATAAAAAATTTCACCACTTTTTACGATTTCTCGATTCTGGTGATTTTCCCTAGTGGTACCCCTAGGGAAATCCGTAAAAATTCGTCAGATTCCGACGAAGCCAATTCTCGATGCGTTGTGACCGGCAAGCTTCCAGTAGCTATTCCAATCAAGTTTCCCGAATTATTGAACCCGGATCCAAAATTTCACCACTTTTTACGATTTCTCGATTCTGTTAATTTTCCCTAGTGGTACCCCTAGGGAAATCCGTAAAATTCGTCAGATTCCGACGAAGCCAATTCTCGATGCGTTGTGACCGGCAAGCTTCCTGTAGCTATTCCAATGAAGTTTTCCCGAATTATTGAACCCGGATCCAAAATTTCACGACTTTTTACGATTTCTCGATTCTGTTGATTTTCCCTAGTGGTACCCCTAGGGAAATCCGTAAAAATTTGTCAGATTCCGACGAAGCCAATTCTCGATGCGTTGTCACCGGCAAGCTTCCAGTAGCTATTCCAATCAAGTTTTCCCGAATTATTGAACCCGGATTCAAAATTTCACCACTTTTTACGATTTCTCGATTCTGGTTTTTTCCTAGTGGTACCCCTAGGGAAATCCGTAAAAATTCGTCAGATTCCGACGAAGCCAATTCTCGATGCGTTGTGACCGGCAAGCTTCCAGTAGCTATTCCAATCAAGTTTTCCCGAATTATTGGACCCGGATCAAAAATTTCACAACTTTTTACGATTTCTCGATTCTGGTGATTTTCCCTAGTGGTACCCCTAGGGAAATCCGTAAAAATTCGTCAGATTTCGACGAAGCCAATTCTCGATGCGTTGTGACCGGCAAGCTTCCAGTAGCTATTCCAATCAAGTTTTCCCGAATTATTGGACCCGGATCAAAAATTTCACCACTTTTTCGATTCTGGTGCTTTTCCCTAGTGGTACCCCTAGGGAAATCCGTAAAAATTCGTCAGATTCCGACGAAGCCAATTCTCGATGCGTTGTGACCGGCAAGCTTCCAGTAGCTATTCCAATCAAGTTTTTTCCGAATTATTGGACCCGGATCAAAAATTTCACCACTTTTTCAATTCTGGTGATTTTCCCTAGTGGTACCCCTAGGGAAATCCGTAAAAATTCGTCAGATTTCGACGAAGCCAATTCTCGATGCGTTGTGACCGGCAAGCTTCCAGTAGCTATTCCAATCAAGTTTTCCCGAATTATTGGACCCGGATCCAAATTTCACCACTTTTTCGATTCTGGTGATTTTCCCTAGTGGTACCCCTAGGGAAATCCGTAAAAATTCGTTAGATTCGACGAAGCCAATTCTCGTTGCGTTGTGACCGGAAAGCTTCCAGTAGCTATTCCAATCAAGTTTTTCCGAATTATTGGACCCGGATCCAAAATTTCACCACTTTTTCGATTCTGGTGATTTTTCCTAGTGGTACCCCTAGGGAAATCCGTAAAAATTCGTCAGATTCCGACGTAGCCAATTCTCGATGCGTTGTGACCGGCAAGCTTCCAGTAGCTATTCCAATCAAGTTTTCCCGAATTATTGGACCCGGACCCAAAATTTCACCATTTTTTATGATTTCTCGATTCTGGTGATTTTCCTAGTGGTACCCCTAGGGAAATCCGTAA
>CANTUQ010000364.1:0-78583 GCA_947683425.1 Excoecaria cochinchinensis | reverse complement strand
TTTTTCTATTCTGGTGATTTTCCCTAGTGGTACACCTAGGGAAATCCGTAAAAATTCGTCAGATTCCGACGAGGCCAATTCTCGATACTTTGTGACCGGCAAGTTTCCAGTAGCTATTCCAATCGAGTTTTCCAGAATTATTGGACTCGGATCCAAAATTTCACCACTTTTTATAACTTTTCGATTCTGGTGATTTTCCCTAGTGGTACCCTTAGGGAAATCCGTAAAAATTCCGACGAGTCCAATTCTCGATGCGTTGTGACCGGCAAGCTTCCAGTAGCTATTCCAATCGAGTTTTCTAGAATTATTGGACTCGGATCCAAAATTTCACCACTTTTTACGATTTTTCGATTCTGGTGATTTTCCCTAGTGGTACCCCTAGGGAAATCCGTAAAAATTCGTCAGATTCCGACGAGGCCAATTCTCGATGCGTTGAGACCGGCAAGTTTCCAGTAGCTATTCCAATCGAGTTTTCCGAATTATTGGACTCGGATCCAAAATTTCACCACTTTTTATAATTTTTCGATTCTGGTGATTTTCCCTATTGGTACCCCTAGGGAAATCCGTAAAAATTCCGACGAGGCCAATTCTCGATGCGTTGTGACCGGCAAAATTCCAGTAGCTATTCCAATCGAGTTTTCCCGAATTATTGGACTCGGATCCAAAATTTCACCACTTTTTACCATTTTTCGATTCTGGTGATTTTCCCTAGTGGTACCCCTAGGGAAATCCGTAAAAATTCCGACGAGGCAAATTCTCGATGCGTTGTGACCGGCAAGCTTCCAGTAGCTATTCCAATCGAGTTTTCCCGAATTATTGGACTCGGATCAAAAATTTCACCACTTTTTACGATTTTTCGATTCTCGTGATTTTTCCTAGTGGTACCCCTAGGGAAATCCGTAAAAATTCCGACGAGACCAATTCTCGATGCGTTGTGACCGGCAAGCTTCCAGTAGCTATTCCAATCGAGTTTTCCCGAATTATTGGACTCGGATCCAAAATTTCACCACTTTTTACGATTTTTCGATTCTGGTGATTTTCCCTAGTGGTACCCATAGGAAAATCCGTAAAAATTCGTCAGATTCCGACGAGGCCAATTTTCGATGCATTGTGATCGGCAAGCTTTCAGTAGCTATTCCAATCGAGTTTTCCCGAATTATTGGACTCGGATCCAAAATTTCACCAGTTTTAACGATTTTTCGATTCTGGTGATTTTCCCTAGTGGTACCCCTAGGGAAATCCGTAAAAATTCGACAGATTCCGACGAGGCCAATTCTCGATGCGTTGTGACCGGCAAGCTTCCAGTAGCTATTCCAATCCAGTTTTCCCGAATTATTGGACTCGGATCCAAAATTTCACCACTTTTTACGATTTTTCGATTCGTGTGATTTTTCCTAGTGGTACCACTAGGAAAATCCGTAAAAATTCCGACGAGGCCAATTCTCGATGCGTTGTGACCGGCAAGCTTCCAGTAGCTATTCCAATCGAGTTTTTCCGAATTATTGGACTCGGATCCAAAATTTCACCACTTTTTACGATTTTTCGATTCTGGTGATTTTCCCAAGGGATACCCCTAGGGAAATCCGTAAAAATTCCGACGAGTCCAATTCTCGATGCGTTGTGACCGGCAAGCTTCCAGTAGCTATTCCAATCGAGTTTTTCCGAATTATTGGACTCGGATCCAAAATTTCACCACTTTTTACGATTTTTCGATTCTGGTGATTTTCCCTAGTGGTACCCTAGGAAAATCCGTAAAAATTCGTCAGATTCCGACGAGGCCAATTCTCGATGCGTTGTGACCGGCAAGCTTCCAGTAGCTATTCCAATCGAGTTTTCCCGAATTATTGGACTCGGATCTAAAATTTCACCACTTTTTACGATTTTTCGATTCTGGTGATTTTCCCTAATGGTACCCCTAGGGAAATCCGTAAAAATTCCGACGAGACCAATTCTCGATGCGTTGTGACCGGCAAGCTTCCAGTAGCTATTCCAATCGAGTTTTCCCGAATTATTGTACTCGGATCCAAAATTTCACCACTTTTTACGATTTTTCGATTCTGGTGATTTTCCCTAGTGGTACCCCTAGGGAAATCCGTAAAAATTCATCAGATTCCGACGAGTCCAATTCTCGTTGCTTTGTGACCGGCAAGTTTCCAGTAGCTATTCCAATCGAGTTTTGCCGAATTATTGGACTCGGATCCAAAATTTCACCACTTTTTACGATTTTTCTATTCTGGTGATTTTCCCTAGTGGTACACCTAGGGAAATCCGTAAAAATTCGTCAGATTCCGACGAGGCCAATTCTCGATACTTTGTGACCGGCAAGTTTCCAGTAGCTATTCCAATCGAGTTTTCCAGAATTATTGGACTCGGATCCAAAATTTCACCACTTTTTATAACTTTTCGATTCTGGTGATTTTCCCTAGTGGTACCCTTAGGGAAATCCGTAAAAATTCCGACGAGTCCAATTCTCGATGCGTTGTGACCGGCAAGCTTCCAGTAGCTATTCCAATCGAGTTTTCTAGAATTATTGGACTCGGATCCAAAATTTCACCACTTTTTACGATTTTTCGATTCTGGTGATTTTCCCTAGTGGTACCCCTAGGGAAATCCGTAAAAATTCGTCAGATTCCGACGAGGCCAATTCTCGATGCGTTGAGACCGGCAAGTTTCCAGTAGCTATTCCAATCGAGTTTTCCCGAATTATTGGACTCGGATCCAAAATTTCACCACTTTTTATAATTTTTCGATTCTGGTGATTTTCCCTATTGGTACCCCTAGGGAAATCCGTAAAAATTCCGACGAGGCCAATTCTCGATGCGTTGTGACCGGCAAAATTCCAGTAGCTATTCCAATCGAGTTTTCCCGAATTATTGGACTCGGATCCAAAATTTCACCACTTTTTACCATTTTTCGATTCTGGTGATTTTCCCTAGTGGTACCCCTAGGGAAATCCGTAAAAATTCCGACGAGGCAAATTCTCGATGCGTTGTGACCGGCAAGCTTCCAGTAGCTATTCCAATCGAGTTTTCCCGAATTATTGGACTCGGATCCAAAATTTCACCACTTTTTACCATTTTTCGATTCTGGTGATTTTCCCTAGTGGTACCCCTAGGGAAATCCGTAAAAATTCCGACGAGGCCAATTCTCGATGCGTTGTGACCGGTAAGCTTCCAGTAGCTATTCCAATCGAGTTTTCCCGAATTATTGGACTCGGATCCAAAATTTCACCACTTTTTACGATTTTTCGATTCTGGGGATTTTCCCTAGTGGTACCCCTAGGGGAAATCCGTAAAAATTCGTCAGATTTTGACGAGCCGAATTCTCGATGCGTTTTGACCGGCAAGCTTCCAGTAGCTATACCAATCTAGTTTTCCCGAATTATTGGACTCGGATCCAAAATTTCACCACTTTTAACGATATTTCGATTCTGGTGATTTTCCCTAGTGGTACCCCTAGGGAAATCCGTAAAAATTCGTCAGATTCCGACGAGCCCAATTCTCGATGCGTTGTGACCGGCAAGCTTCCAGTAGCTATTCCAATCGAGTTTTCCCGAATTATTGGACTCGGATCCAAATTTCACCACTTTTTACGATTTTTCGATTCTGGTGATTTTCCCTAGTGGTACCCCCTAGGGAAATCCGTAAAAATTCGTCAGATTCTGATGAAACCAATTCTCGATGCATTGTGACCGGCAAGCTTCCAGTAGCTATTCCAATCGAGTTTTCCCGAATTATTGGACTCGGATCCAAAATTTCACCGCTTTTTACAATTTTTCGATTCTGGTGATTTTCCCCAGTGGTACCCCTAGGGAAATCCGTAAAAATTCCGACGAGTCCAATTCTCGATGCGTTGTGACCGGCAAGCTTCCAGTAGCTATTCCAATCGAGTTTTCCCGAATTATTGGACTCGGATCCAAAATTTCACCACTTTTTACGATTTTTCGATTCTGGTGATTTTCCCTAGTGGTACCCCTAGGGAAATCCGTAAAAATTCGTCAGATTTCGACGAGCCGAATTCTCGATGCGTTGTGACCGGCAAGCTTCCAGTAGCAATTCCAATCGAGTTTTCCCGAATTATTGGACTCGGATCCAAAAATTTCACCACTTTTTACGATTTTTCGATTCTGGTGATTTTCCCTAGTGGTACCCCTAGGGAAATCCGTAAAAATTCGACGAGAACCAATTCTCGATGCGTTGTGACCGGCAAGCTTCCAGTAGCTATTCCAATCGAGTTTTCCCGAATTATTGGACTCGGATCCAAAATTTCACCACTTTTTACGATTTTTCGATTCTGGTGATTTTCCCTAGTGGTACCCCTAGGGAAATCCGTAAAAATTCGTCAGATTTCGACGAGCCGAATTCTCGATGCGTTGTGACCGGCAAGCTTCCAGTAGCAATTCCCAATCGAGTTTTCCCAAATTATTGGACTCGGATCCAAAATTTCACCACTTTTTACGATTTTTTCGATTCTGGTGATTTTCCCCTAGTGGTACCCCTAGGGAAATCCGTAAAAATTCGTCAGATTCCGACGAGGACATTTCTCGATGCGTTGTGACCGGCAAGCTTCCAGTAGCTATTCCAATCGAGTTTTCCCTAATTATTGGACTCGGATCCAAAATTTCACCACTTTTTACGATTTTTCGATTCTGATGATTTTCCCTAGTGGTACCCCTAGGGAAATCCGTAAAAATTTATCAGATTCCGACGAGCCCAATTCTCGATGCGTTGTAACCGGCAAGCTTCCAGTAGCTATTCCAATCGAGTTTTCCCGAATTATTGGACTCGGATCAAAATTTGACCACTTTTTACGATTTTTCGATGTCTGGTGATTTTCCCTAGTGGTACCACTAGGGAAATCCGTAAAAATTCCGACGAGGACAATTCTCGATAAGTTGTGACCGGCAAGCTTCCAGTAGCTATTCCAATCGAGTTTTCCCGAATTATTGGACTCGGATCCAAAATTTCACCACTTTTTACGATTTTTCGATTCTGGTGATTTTCCCTAGTGGTACCCCTAGGAAAATCCGTAAAAATTCCGACGAGGCTAATTCTCGATGCGTTGTGACCGGCAAGATTCCAGTAGCTATTCCAATCGAGTTTTCCCGAATTATTGGACTCAGATCCAAATTTCACCACTTTTTACGATTTTTCGATTCTGGTGATTTTCCCTAGTGGTACCCCTAGGGAAATCCGTAAAAATTCGTCAGATTCCGACGAGGCAATGCCTCGATGCGTTGTGACCGGCAAGCTTCCATTAGCTATTCCAATCGAGTTTTGCCGAATTATTGGACTCAGATCCAAAATTTCACCACTTTTTACGATTTTTCGATTCTGGTGATTTTCCCTAGTGGTACCCCTAGGGAAATCCGTAAAAATTCGTCAGATTCCGACGAGGCCAATTCTCGATGCGTTGTGACCGGCAAGCTTCCATTAGCTATTCCAATCGAGTTTTCCCGAATTATTGGACTCGGATCCAAAATTTCACCACTTTTTACGATTTTTCGATTCTGGTGATTTTCCCTAGTGGTACCCCTAGGGAAATCCGTAAAAATTTCGACGAGACCAATTCTCGATGCGTTGTGACCGGCAAGCTTCCAGTAGCTATTCCAATCGAGTTTTCCCGAATTATTGGACTCGGATCCAAAATTTCACCACTTTTTACGATTTTTCGATTCTGGTGATTTTCCCTAGTGGTACCCCTAGGGAAATCCGTAAAAATTCGTCAGATTCCGACGAGCCGAATTCTCGATGCGTTGTGACCGGCAAGCTTCCAGTAGCTATTCCAATTGAGTTTTCCCGAATTATTGGACTCGGATCCAAAATTTCACCACTTTTTACGATTTTTCGATTCTGGTGATTTTCCCTAGTGGTAGGGGTACCCGTAAAAATTTCGACGAGACCAATTCTCGATGCATTGTGACCGGCAAGCTTCCAGTAGCTATTCCAATCGAGTTTTCCCGAATTATTGGACTCGGATCCAAAATTTCACCACTTTTTACGATTTTTCGATTCTGGTGATTTTCCCTAGTGGTACCCCTAGGGAAATCCGTAAAAATTCGTCAGATTCCGACGAGCCGAATTCTCGATGCGTTGTGACCGGCAAGCTTCCAGTAGCTATTCCAATTGAGTTTTCCCGAATTATTGGACTCGGATCCAAAATTTCACCACTTTTTACGATTTTTCGATTCTGGTGATTTTCCCCTAGTGGTAGGGGTACCCGTAAAAATTTCGACGAGACCAATTCTCGATGCATTGTGACCGGCAAGCTTCCAGTAGCTATTCCAATCGAGTTTTCCCGAATTATTGGACTCGGATCAAAAATTTCACCACTTTTTACGATTTTTCGATTCTGGTGATTTTCCCTAGTGGTACCCCTAAGGAAATCCTAAAAATTCGTCAGATTCCGACGAGCCGGATTCTCGATGCGTTGTGACCGGCAAGCTTCCAGTAGCTATTCCAATCGAGTTTTCCCGAATTATTGGACTCGGATCAAAAATTTCACCACTTTTTACGATTTTTCGATTCTGGTGATTTTCCCTAGTGGTACCCCTAGGGAAATCCGTAAAAATTCGTCAGATTCCGACGAGGCCCATTCTCGATGCGTTGTGACCGGCAAGCTTCCAGTAGCTATTCCAATCGAGTTTTCCCGAATTATTGGACTCGGATCCAAAATTTCACCACTTTTTACGATTTTTCGATTCTGGTAATTTTCCCTAGTGGTACCCCTAGGGAAATCCGTAAAAATTCCGACGAGTCCAATTCTCGATGCGTTGTGACCGGCAAGCTTCCAGTAGCTATTCCAATCGAGTTTTCCCGAATTATTGGACTCGGATCCAAAATTTCACCACTTTTTACGATTTTTTCGATTCTGGTGATTTTCCCTAGTGGTACCCCTAGGAAAATCCGTAAAAATTCATCAGATTCCGACGAGGCCAATTCTCGATGCGTTGTGACCGGCAAGCTTCCAGTAGCTATTCCAATCGAGTTTTCCCGAATTATTGGACTCGGATCTAAAATTTCACCACTTTTTACGATTTTTCGATTCTGGTGATTTTTCCTAGTGGTACCCCTAGGGAAATCCGTAAAAATTCGTCAGATTCCGACGAGGCCAATTCTCGATGCGTTGTGACCGGCAAGCTTCCAGTAGCTATTCCAATCGAGTTTTCCCGAATTATTGGACTCGGATCCAAAATTTAACCACTTTTTACAATTTTTCGATTCTGGTGATTTTCCCTAGTGGTACCCCTAGGGAAATCCGTAAAAATTCGTCAGATTCTGACGAGCCCAATTTTCGATGCGTTGTGACCGGCAAGCTTCCAGTAGCTATTCCAATCGAGTTTTCCCTAATTATTGGACTCGGATCCAAAATTTCACCACTTTTTACGATTTTTCGATTCTGGTGATTTTCCCTAGTGGTACCCCTAGGGAAATCCGTAAAAATTCATCAGATTCCGACGAGCCCAATTCTCGATGCGTTGTGACCGGCAAGCTTCCAGTAGCTATTCCAATCGAGTTTTCCCTAATTATTGGACTCGGATCCAAAATTTCACCACTTTTTACGATTTTTCGATTATGGTGATTTTCCCTAGTGGTACCCCTAGGGAAATCCGTAAAAATTCCGACGAGGCCAATTCTCGATGCGTTGTGACCGGCAAGATTCCAGTAGCTATTGCAATCGAGTTTTCCCGAATTATTGGACTCGGATCCAAAATTTCACCACTTTTTACGATTTTTCGATTCTGATGATTTTCCCTAGTGGTACCTCTAGGGAAATCCGTAAAATTTCATCAGATTCCGACGAGCCCAATTCTCGATGCGTTGTGACCGGAATGCTTCCAGTAGCTATTCCAATCGAGTTTTCCCTAATTATTGGACTCGGATCCAAAATTTCACAACTTTTTACGATTTTTCGATTCTGATGATTTTTCCTAGTGGTACCCCTAGGGAAATCCGTAAAAATTCGTCAGATTCCGACGAGCCCAATTCTCGATGCGTTGTAACCGGCAAGCTTCCAGTAGCTATTACAATCGAGTTTTCCCGAATTATTGGACTCGGATCCAAAATTTCACCACTTTTTACGATTTTTCGATTCTGGTAATTTTCCCTAGTGGTACCCCTAGGGAATCCGTAAAAATTCCGACGAGTCCAATTCTCGATGCGTTGTGACCGGCAAGATTGCAGTAGCTATTCCAATCGAGTTTTCCCGAATTATTGGACTCGGATCCAAAATTTCACCACTTTTTACGATTTTTCGATTCTGATGATTTTCCTTAGTGGTACCCCTAGGGAAATCCGTAAAAATTCGTCAGATTCCGACGAGCTCAATTCTCGATGCGTTGTGACCGGCAAGCTTTCAGTAGCTATTCCAATCGAGTTTTCCCGAATTATTGGACTCGGATCCAAAATTTCACCACTTTTTACGATTTTTCGATTCTGGTGATTTTTCCTAGTGGTACCCCTAGGGAAATCCGTAAAAATTCGCCAGATTCCGACGAGGCAAATTCTCGATGCGTTGTGACCGGCAAGCTTCCAGTATCTATTCCAATCGAGTTTTCCCGAATTATTGGACTCGGATCCAAAATTTCACTACTTTTTACGATTTTTCGGTTCTGGTGATTTTCCCTAGGGATACCCCTAGGGAAATCCGTAAAAATTCCGACGAGTCCAATTCTCGATGCGTTGTGACCGGCAAGCTTCCAGTATCTATTCCAATCGAGTTTTCCCGAATTATTGGACTCGGATCCAAAATTTCACCACTTTTTACGATTTTTCGATTCTGGTGATTTTCCCTAGGGATACCCCTGGGGAAATCTGTAAAAATTCCGACGAGTCCAATTCTCGATGCGTTGTGACCGGCAAGCTTCCAGTAGCTATTCCAATCGAGTTTTCCCGAATTATTGGACTCGGATCCAAAATTTCACCACTTTTTACGATTTTTCGATTCTGGTGATTTTCCCTAGTGGTACCCCTAGGAAAATCCGTAAAAATTCGTCAGATTCCGACGAGGCCAATTCTCGATGCGTTGTGACCGGCAAGCTTCCAGTAGCTATTCCAATCGAGTTTTTCCGAATTATTGGACTCGGATCTAAAATTTCACCACTTTTTACGATTTTTCGATTCTGGTGATTTTCCCTAGTGGTACCCCTAGGGAAATCCGTAAAAATTCGTCAGATTCCGACGAGGCCAATTCTCGATGCGTTGTCACCGGCAAGCTTCCAGTAGCTATTCCAATCGAGTTTTCCCGAATTATTGGACTCGGATCCAAAATTTCACCACTTTTTACGATTTTTCGATTCTGGTGATTTTCCCTAGTGGTACCCCTAGGGAAATCCGTAAAAATTCGTTAGATTTCGACGAGCCGAATTCTCGATGCGTTGTGACCGGCAAGCTTCCAATAGCAATTCCAATCGAGTTTTCCCGAATTATTGGACTCGGATCCAAAATTTCACCACTTTTTACGATTTTTCGATTCTGGTGATTTTCCCTAGTGGTACCCCTAGGGAAATCCGTAAAAATTCCGACGAGACCAATTCTCGATGCGTTGTGACCGGCAAGCTTCCAATAGCTATTCCAATCGAGTTTTCCCGAATTATTGGACTCGGATCCAAAATTTCACCACTTTTTACAATTTTTCGATTCTGGTGATTTTCCCTAGTGATACCCCTAGGGAAATCCGTAAAAATTCGTCAGATTCCGACGAGGCCAATTCTCGATGCGTTGAGACCGGCAAGTTTCCAGTAGCTGTTCCAATCGAGTTTTCCCGAATTATTGGACTCGGATCAAAAATTTCACCACTTTTTATAATTTTTCGATTCTGGTGATTTTCCCTATTGGTACCCCTAGGAAAATCCGTAAAAATTCCGACGAGGCCAATTCTCGATGCGTTGTGACCGGCAAAATTCCAGTAGCTATTCCAATCGAGTTTTCCCGAATTATTGGACTCGGATCCAAAATTTCACCACTTTTTACCATTTTTCGATTCTGGTGATTTTCCCTAGTGGTACCCCTAGGGAAATCCGTAAAAATTCCGACGAGGCAAATTCTCGATGCGTTGTGACCGGCAAGCTTCCAGTAGCTATTCCAATCGAGTTTTCCCGAATTATTGAACTCGGATCCAAAATTTCACCACTTTTTACGATTTTTCGATTCTGGTGATTTTCCCTAGTGGTACCCCTAGGGAAATCCGTAAAAATTCCGACGAGGCCAATTCTCGATGCGTTGTGACCGGCAAGCTTCCAGTAGCTATTCCAATCGAGTTTTCCCGAATTATTGGACTCGGATCCAAAATTTCACCACTTTTTACGATTTTTCGAATCTGGGGATTTTCCCTAGTGGTACCCCTAGGGAAATCCGTAAAAATTCGTCAGATTTTGACGAGCCGAATTCTCGATGCGTTTTGACCGGCAAGCTTCCAGTAGCTATACCAATCTAGTTTTCCCGAATTATTGGACTCGGATCCAAAATTTCACCACTTTTAACGATATTTCGATTCTGGTGATTTTCCCTAGTGGTACCCCTAGGGAAATCCGTAAAAATTCGTCAGATTCCGACGAGCCCAATTCTCGATGCGTTGTGACCGGCAAGCTTCCAGTAGCTATTCCAATCGAGTTTTCCCGAATTATTGGACTCGGATCCAAAATTTCACCACTTTTTACGATTTTTCGATTCTGGTGATTTTCCCTAGTGGTACCCCTAGGAAAATCCGTAAAAATTCGTCAGATTCTGATGAAATCAATTCTCGATGCATTGTGACCGGCAAGCTTCCAGTAGCTATTCCAATCGAGTTTTCCCGAATTATTGGACTCGGATCCAAAATTTCACCACTTTTTACAATTTTTCGATTCTGGTGATTTTCCCTAGTGGTACCCCTAGGGAAATCCGTAAAAATTCCGACGAGTCCAATTCTCGATGCGTTGTGACCGGCAAGCTTCCAGTAGCTATTCCAATCGAGTTTTCCCGAATTATTGGACTCGGATCCAAAATTTCACCACTTTTTACGATTTTTCGATTCTGGTGATTTTCCCTAGTGGTACCCCTAGGGAAATCCGTAAAAATTCGTCAGATTTCGACGAGCCGAATTCTCGATGCGTTGTGACCGGCAAGCTTCCAGTAGCAATTCCAATCGATTTTTTCCGAATTATTGGACTCGGATCCAAAATTTCACCACTTTTTACGATTTTTCGATTCTGGTGATTTTCCCTAGTGGTACCCCTAGGGAAATCCGTAAAAATTCCGACGAGACCAATTCTCGATGCGTTGTGACCGGCAAGCTTCCAGTAGCTATTCCAATCGAGTTTTCCCGAATTATTGGACTCGGATCCAAAATTTCACCACTTTTTACGATTTTTCGATTCTGGTGATTTTCCCTAGTGGTACCGCTAGGGAAATCCGTAAAAATTCGTCAGATTCCGACGAGGCCAATTCTCGATGCGTTGAGACCGGCAAGTTTCCAGTAGCTGTTCCAATCGAGTTTTCCCGAATTATTGGACTCGGATCCAAAATTTCACCACTTTTTATAATTTTTCGATTCTGGTGATTTTCCCTATTGGTACCCCTAGGGAAATCCGTATAAATTCCGACGAGGCCAATTCTCGATGCGTTGTGACCGAAAAAATTCCAGTAGCTATTCCAATCGAGTTTTCCCGAATTATTGGACTCGGATCCAAAATTTCACCACTTTTTACCATTTTTCGATTTTGGTGATTTTCCCTAGTGGTACCCCTAGGGAAATCCGTAAAAAATCCGACGAGGCAAATTCTCGATGCGTTGTGATCGGCAAGCTTCCAGTAGCTATTCCAATCGAGTTTTCCCGAATTATTGGACTCGGATCCAAAATTTCACCACTTTTTACCATTTTTCGATTCTGGTGATTTTCCCTAGTGGTACCCCTAGGGAAATCCGTAAAAATTCCGACGAGGCCAATTCTCGATGCGTTGTGACCGGCAAGCTTCCAGTAGCTATTCCAATCGAGTTTTCCCGAATTATTGGACTCGGATCCAAAATTTCACCACTTTTTACGATTTTTCGATTCTGGGGATTTTCCCTAGTGGTACCCCTAGGGAAATCCGTAAAAATTCGTCAGATTTTGACGAGCCGAATTCTCGATGCGTTTTGACCGGCAAGCTTCCAGTAGCTATACCAATCTAGTTTTCCCGAATTATTGGACTCGGATCAAAAATTTCACCACTTTTAACGATATTTCGATTCTGGTGATTTTCCCTAGTGGTACCCCTAGGGAAATCCGTAAAAATTCGTCAGATTCCGACGAGCCCAATTCTCGATGCGTTGTGACCGGCAAGCTTCCAGTAGCTATTCCAATCGAGTTTTCCCGAATTATTGGACTCGGATCCAAAATTTCACCACTTTTTACGATTTTTCGATTGTGGTGATTTTCCCTAGTGGTACCCCTAGGGAAATCCGTAAAAATTCGTCAGATTCTGATGAAACCAATTCTCGATGCATTGTGACCGGCAAGCTTCCAGTAGCTATTCCAATCGAGTTTTCCCGAATTATTGGACTCGGATCCAAAATTTCACCACTTTTTACAATTTTTCGATTCTGGTGATTTTCCCTAGTGGTACCCCTAGGGAAATCCGTAAAAATTCCGACGAGTCCAATTCTCGATGCGTTGTGACCGGCAAGCTTCCAGTAGCTATTCCAATCGAGTTTTCCCGAATTATTGGACTCGGATCCAAAATTTCACCACTTTTTACGATTTTTCGATTCTGGTTATTTTCCCTAGTGGTACCCCTAGGGAAATCCGTAAAAATTCGTCAGATTTCGACGAGCCGAATTCTCGATGCGTTGTGACCGGCAAGCTTACAGTAGCAATTCCAATCGAGTTTTCCCGAATTATTGGACTCGGATCCAAAATTTCACCACTTTTTACGATTTTTCGATTCTGGTGATTTTCCCTAGTGGTACCCCTAGGGAAATCCGTAAAAATTCCGACGAGACCAATTCTCGATGCGTTGTGACCGGAAAGCTTCCAGTAGCTATTCCAATCGAGTTTTCCCGAATTATTGGACTCGGATCCAAAATTTCACCACTTTTTACGATTTTTCGATTCTGGTGATTTTCCCTAGTGGTACCCCTAGGGAAATCCGTAAAAATTCGTCAGATTTCGACGAGCCGAATTCTCGATGCGTTGTGACCGGCAAGCTTCCAGTAGCAATTCCAATCGAGTTTTCCCGAATTATTGGACTCGGATCCAAAATTTCACCACTTTTTACGATTTTTCGATTCTGGTGATTTTCCCTAGTGGTACCCCTAGGGAAATCCGTAAAAATTCGTCAGATTCCGACGAGGCAATTTCTCGATGCGTTGTGACCGGCAAGCTTCCAGTAGCTATTCCAATCGAGTTTTCCCTAATTATTGGACTCGGATCCAAAATTTCACCACTTTTTACGATTTTTCGATTCTGATGATTTTACCTAGTGGTACCCCTAGGGAAATCCGTAAAAATTTATCAGATTCCGACGAGCCCAATTCTCGATGCGTTGTAACCGGCAAGCTTCCAGTAGCTATTCCAATCGAGTTTTCCCGAATTATTGGACTCGGATAAAAAATTTGACCACTTTTTACGATTTTTCGATTCTGGTGATTTTCCCTAGTGGTACCACTAGGGAAATCCGTAAAAATTCCGACGAGGACAATTCTCGATAAGTTGTGACCGGCAAGCTTCCAGTAGCTATTCCAATCGAGTTTTCCCGAATTATTGGACTCGGATCCAAAATTTCACCACTTTTTACGATTTTTCGATTCTGGTGATTTTCCCTAGTGGTACCCCTAGGAAAATCCGTAAAAATTCCGACGAGGCTAATTCTCGATGCGTTGTGACCGGCAAGATTCCAGTAGCTATTCCAATCGAGTTTTCCCGAATTATTGGACTCAGATCCAAAATTTCACCACTTTTTACGATTTTTCGATTCTGGTGATTTTCCCTAGTGGTACCCCTAGGGAAATCCGTAAAAATTCGTCAGATTCCGACGAGGCCAATTCTCGATGCGTTGTGACCGGCAAGCTTCCATTAGCTATTCCAATCGAGTTTTCCCGAATTATTGGACTCGGATCCAAAATTTCACCACTTTTTACGATTTTTCGATTCTGGTTATTTTCCCTAGTGGTACCCCTAGGGAAATCCGTAAAAATTTCGACGAGACCAATTCTCGATGCGTTGTGACCGGCAAGCTTCCAGTAGCTATTCCAATCGAGTTTTCCCGAATTATTGGACTCGGATCCAAAATTTCACCATTTTTTACGATTTTTCGATTCTGGTGATTTTCCCTAGTGGTACCCCTAGGGAAATCCGTAAAAATTCGTCAGATTCCGACGAGCCGAATTCTCGATGCGTTGTGACCGGCAAGCTTCCAGTAGCTATTCCAATTGAGTTTTCCCGAATTATTGGACTCGGATCCAAAATTTCACCACTTTTTACGATTTTTCGATTCTGGTGATTTTCCCTAGTGGTAGGGGTACCCGTAAAAATTTCGACGAGACCAATTCTCGATGCATTGTGACCGGCAAGCTTCCAGTAGCTATTCCAATCGAGTTTTCCCGAATTATTGGACTCGGATCCAAAATTTCACCACTTTTTACGATTTTTCGATTCTGGTGATTTTCCCTAGTGGTACCCCTAGGGAAATCCGTAAAAATTCGTCAGATTCCGACGAGCCGAATTCTCGATGCGTTGTGACCGGCAAGCTTCCAGTAGCTATTCCAATCGAGTTTTCCCGAATTATTGGACTCGGATCAAAAATTTCACCACTTTTTACGATTTTTCGATTCTGGTGATTTTCCCTAGTGGTACCCCTAGGGAAATCCGTAAAAATTCGTCAGATTCCGACGAGGCCCATTCTCGATGCGTTGTGACCGGCAAGCTTCCAGTAGCTATTCCAATCGAGTTTTCCCGAATTATTGGACTCGGATCCAAAATTTCACCACTTTTTACGATTTTTCGATTCTGGTAATTTTCCCTAGTGGTACCCCTAGGGAAATCCGTAAAAATTCCGACGAGTCCAATTCTCGATGCGTTGTGACCGGCAAGCTTCCAGTAGCTATTCCAATCGAGTTTTCCCGAATTATTGGACTCGGATCCAAAATTTCACCACTTTTTACGATTTTTCGATTCTGGTGATTTTCCCTAGTGGTACCCCTAGGAAAATCCGTAAAAATTCATCAGATTCCGACGAGGCCAAATCTCGATGCGTTGTGACCGGCAAGCTTCCAGTAGCTATTCCAATCGAGTTTTCCCGAATTATTGGACTCGGATCTAAAATTTCACCACTTTTTACGATTTTTCGATTCTGGTGATTTTTCCTAGTGCTACCCCTAGGGAAATCCGTAAAAATTCGTCAGATTCCGACGAGGCCAATTCTCGATGCGTTGTGACCGGCAAGCTTCCAGTAGCTATTCCAATCGAGTTTTCCCGAATTATTGGACTCGGATCCAAAATTTAACCACTTTTTACAATTTTTCGATTCTGGTGATTTTCCCTAGTGGTACCCCTAGGGAAATCCGTAAAAATTCGTCAGATTCTGACGAGCCCAATTTTCGATGCGTTGTGACCGGCAAGCTTCCAGTAGCTATTCCAATCGAGTTTTCCCTAATTATTGGACTCGGATCCAAAATTTCACCACTTTTTACGATTTTTCGATTCTGGTGATTTTCCCTAGTGGTACCCCTAGGGAAATCCGTAAAAATTCGTCAGATTCCGACGAGCCCAATTCTCGATGCGTTGTGACCGGCAAGCTTCCAGTAGCTATTCCAATCGAGTTTTCCCTAATTATTGGACTCGGATCCAAAATTTCACCACTTTTTACGATTTTTCGATTATGGTGATTTTCCCTAGTGGTACCCCTAGGGAAATCCGTAAAAATTCCGACGAGGCCAATTCTCGATGCGTTGTGACCGGCAAGATTCCAGTAGCTATTGCAATCGAGTTTTCCCGAATTATTGGACTCGGATCCAAAATTTCACCACTTTTTACGATTTTTCGATTCTGATGATTTTCCCTAGTGGTACCTCTAGGGAAATCCGTAAAATTTCGTCAGATTCCGACGAGCCCAATTCTCGATGCGTTGTGACCGGAATGCTTCCAGTAGCTATTCCAATCGAGTTTTCCCTAATTATTGGACTCGGATCCAAAATTTCACAACTTTTTACGATTTTTCGATTCTGATGATTTTTCCTAGTGGTACCCCTAGGGAAATCCGTAAAAATTCGTCAGATTCCGACGAGCCCAATTCTCGATGCGTTGTAACCGGCAAGCTTCCAGTAGCTATTCCAATCGAGTTTTCCCGAATTATTGGACTCGGATCCAAAATTTCACCACTTTTTACGATTTTTCGATTCTGGTAATTTTCCCTAGTGGTACCCCTAGGGAAATCCGTAAAAATTCCGACGAGTCCAATTCTCGATGCGTTGTGACCGGCAAGATTGCAGTAGCTATTCCAATCGAGTTTTCCCGAATTATTGGACTCGGATCCAAAATTTCACCACTTTTTACGATTTTTCGATTCTGATGATTTTCCTTAGTGGTACCCCTAGGGAAATCCGTAAAAATTCGTCAGATTCCGACGAGCTCAATTCTCGATGCGTTGTGACCGGCAAGCTTTCAGTAGCTATTCCAATCGAGTTTTCCTGAATTATTGGACTCGGATCCAAAATTTCACCACTTTTTACGATTTTTCGATTCTGGTGATTTTCCCTAGTGGTACCCCTAGGGAAATCCGTAAAAATTCGCCAGATTCCGACGAGGCAAATTCTCGATGCGTTGTGACCGGCAAGCTTCCAGTATCTATTCCAATCGAGTTTTCCCGAATTATTGGACTCGGATCCAAAATTTCACTACTTTTTACGATTTTTCGGTTCTGGTGATTTTCCCTAGGGATACCCCTACGGAAATCCGTAAAAATTCCGACGAGTCCAATTTTCGATGCGTTGTGACCGGCAAGCTTCCAGTATCTATTCCAATCGAGTTTTCCCGAATTATTGGACTCGGATCCAAAATTTCACCACTTTTTACGATTTTTCGATTCTGGTGATTTTCCCTAGGGATACCCCTAGGGAAATCTGTAAAAATTCCGACGAGTCCAATTCTCGATGCATTGTGACCGGCAAGCTTACAGTAGCTATTCCAATCGAGTTTTCCCGAATTATTGGACTCGGATCCAAAATTTCACCACTTTTTACGATTTTTCGATTCTGGTGATTTTCCCTAGTGGTACCCCTAGGAAAATCCGTAAAAATTCGTCAGATTCCGACGAGGCCAATTCTCGATGCGTTGTGACCGGCAAGCTTCCAGTAGCTATTCCAATCGAGTTTTTCCGAATTATTGGACTCGGATCTAAAATTTCACCACTTTTTACGATTTTTCGATTCTGGTGATTTTCCCTAGTGGTACCCCTAGGGAAATCCGTAAAAATTCGTCAGATTCCGACGAGGCCAATTCTCGATGCGTTGTCACCGGCAAGCTTCCAGTAGCTATTCCAATCGAGTTTTCCCGAATTATTGGACTCGGATCCAAAATTTAACCACTTTTTACAATTTTTCGATTCTGGTGATTTTCCCTAGTGGTACCCCTAGGGAAATCCGTAAAAATTCGTCAGATTCTGACGAGCCCAATTTTCGATGCGTTGTGACCGGCAAGCTTCCAGTAGCTATTCCAATCGAGTTTTCCCGAATTATTGGACTCGGATCCAAAATTTTACCACTTTTTACGATTTTTCGATTCTGGTGATTATCCCTAGTGGTACCCCTAGGGAAATCCGTAAAAATTCGTCAGATTCCGACGAGCCCAATTCTCGATGCGTTGTGACCGGCAAGCTTCCAGTAGCTATTCCAATCGAATTTTCCCTAATTATTGGACTCGGATCAAAAATTTCACCACTTTTTACAATTTTTCGATTCTGGTGATTTTCCCTAGTGGTACCCCTAGGGAAATCCGTAAAAATTCCGACGAGGCCAATTCTCGATGCGTTGTGACCGGCAAGCTTTCAGTAGCTATTCCAATCGAGTTTTCCCGAATTATTGGACTCGGATCCAAAATTTCACCACTTTTTACGATTTTTCGATTCTGGTGATTTTTCCTAGTGGTACCCCTAGGGAAATCCGTAAAAATTCGTCAGATTCCGACGAGGCCAATTCTCGATGCGTTGTGATCGGCAAGCATCCAGTAGCTATTCCTATCGAGTTTTCCCGAATTATTGGACTCGGATCCAAAATTTCACCACTTTTTACGATTTTTCGATTCTGGTGATTTTCCCTAGTGGTACCCCTAGGGAAATCCGTAAAAATTCCGACGAGGCCAATTCTCGATGCGTTGTGACCGGCAAGCATCCAGTAGCTATTCCTATCGAGTTTTCCCGAATTATTGGACTCGGATCCAAAATTTCACCACTTTTTACGATTTTTCGATTCTGGTGATTTTCCCTAGTGGTACCCCTAGGGAAATCCGTAAAAATTCCGACGAGGCCAATTCTCGATGCGTTGTGACCGGCAAGATTCCAGTAGCTATTCCAATCGAGTTTTCCCGATATATTGGACTCGGATCCAAAATTTCACCACTTTTTACGATTTTTCGATTCTGATGATTTTCCCTAGTGGTACCCCTAGGGAAATCCGTAAAAATTCGTCAGATTCCGACGAGCCCAATTCTCGATGCGTTGTGACCGGCAAGCTTCCAGTAGCTATTCCAATCGAGTTTTCCCTAATTATTGGACTCAGATCAAAAATTTCACCACTTTTTACGATTTTTCGATTCTGGTGATTTTCCCTAGTGGTACCCCTAGGGAAATCCGTAAAAATTCCGACGAGGCCAATTCTCGATGCGTTGTGACCGGCAAGATTGCAGTAGCTATTCCAATCGAGTTTTCCCGAATTATTGGACTCGGATCCAAAATTTCACCACTTTTTACGATTTTTCGATTCTGATGATTTTCCTTAGTGGTACCCCTAGAGAAATCCGTAAAAATTCGTCAGATTCCGACAAGCCCAATTCTCGATGCGTTGTGACCGGCAAGCTTCCAGTAGCTATTCCAATCGAGTTTTCCCGAATTATTGGACTCGGATCCAAAATTTCACGACTTTTTACGATTTTTCGATTCTGGTAATTTTCCCTAGTGGTACCCCTTGGGAAATCCGTAAAAATTCCGACGAGTCCAATTCTCGATGCGTTATGACCGGAAAGCTTCCAATAGCTATTCTAATCGAGTTTTCCCGAATTATTGGACTCGAATCAAAAATTTCACCACTTTTTACGATTTTTCGATTCTGGTGATTTTCCGTAGTGGTACCCCTAGGGAAATCCGTAAAAATTCGTCAGATTCCGACGATGCCAATTCTCAATGCGTTGTGACCGGCAAGCTTCCAGTAGCTATTCCAATCGAGTTTTCCCGAATTATTGGACTCGGATCCAAAATTTCACCACTTTTTACGATTTTTCGATTCTGGTGATTTTCCCTAGTGGTACCCCTAGGGAAATCCCTAAAAATTCGTCAGATTACGACGAGAGCATTTCTCGATGCGTTGCGACCGGCAAGCTTCCAGTAGCTATTCCAATCGAGTTTTCCCGAATTATTGGACTCGGATCCAAAATTTCACCACTTTTTACGATTTTTCGATTCTGGTGATTTTCCCTAGTGGTACCCCTAGGGAAATCCGTAAAAATTCCGACGAGCCAAATTCTCGATGCGTTGTGACCGGCAAGCTTCCAGTAGCTATTCCAATCGAGTTTTCCCGAATTATTGGACTCGGATCAAAAATTTCACCACTTTTTATGATTTTTCGATTCTGGTGATTTTCCCTAGTGGTACCCCTAGGGAAATCCGTAAAAATTCCGACGAGGCCAATTCTCGATTCGTTGTGACCGGCAAGCTTCCAGTATCTATTCCAATCGAGTTTTCCCAAATTATTGGACTCGGATCCAAAATTTCACCACTTTTTACGATTTTTCGATTCTGGTGATTTTCCCTAGTGGTACCCCTAGGGAAATCCGTAAAAATTCGTCAGGTTCCGACGAGCCGAATTCTCGATGCGTTGTGACCGGCAAGCTTCCAGTAGCTATTTCAATCGAGTTTTCCCGAATTATTGGACTCGGATCCAAAATTTCACCACTTTTTACGATTTTTTGATTTTGGTGATTTTCCCTAGTGGTACCCCTAGGGAAATCCGTAAAAATTCGTCAGATTCCGACGAGCCCAATTCTCGATGCGTTGTAACCGGCAAGCTTCCAGTAGCTATTCCAATCGAGTTTTCCCGAATTATTGGACTCGGATCAAAAATTTCACCACTTTTGACGATTTTTCGATTCTGGTGATTTTCCCTAGTGGTACCCCTAGGGAAATCCGTAAAAATTCGTTAGATTCCGACGAGGCCATTTCTCGATGCGTTGCGACCGGCAAGCTTCCAGTAGCTATTCCAATCGAGTTTTCCCGAATTATTGGACTCGGATCCAAAATTTCACCACTTTTTACGATTTTTCGATTCTGGTGATTTTCCCTAGTGGTACCCCTAGGGAAATCCGTAAAAATTTCGACGAGGCCAATTCTCGATGCGTTGTTACCGGCAAGCTTCCAGTAGCTATTCCAATCGAGTTTTCCCAAATTATTGGACTCGTATCCAAAATTTCACCACTTTTTACGATTTTTCGATTTTGGTGATTTTTCCTAGTGGTACCCCTAGGGAAATCCGTAAAAATTCGTCAGATTACGACGAGCCCAATTCTCGATGCGTTGTGACCGGCAAGCTTCCAGTAGCTATTCCAATCGAGTTTTCCCGAATTATTGGACTCGGATTCAAAATTTTACCACTTTTTACGATTTTTCGATTCTGGTGATTTTCCCTAGTGGTACCCCTAGGGAAATCCGTAAAAATTCGTCAGATTCCGACGAGGCCAATTCTCGATGCATTGTGACCGGCAAGCTTCCAGTAGCTATTCCAATCGAGTTTTCCCGAATTATTGGACTCGGATCCAAAATTTCACAACTTTTTACGATTTTTCGATTCTGGTGATTTTCCCTAGTGGTACCCCTAGGGAAATCCGTAAAAATTCGTCAGATTCCGACGAGGCCAATTCTCGATGCGTTGTGACCGGCAAGCTTCCAGTAGCTATTCCAATCGAGTTTTCCCGAATTATTCGACTCGGATCCAAAATTTCACCACTTTTTACGATTTTTCGATTCTGGTGATTTTCCCTAGTGGTAGGGAAATCCGTAAAAATTCGTCAGATTCCGACGAGCAGAATTCTCGATGCGTTGTGACCGGCAAGCTTCCAGTAGCTATTCCAATCGAGTTTTCCCGAATTATTGGACTCGGTTCAAAAATTTTACCACTTTTTACGATTTTTCGATTCTGGTGATTTTTCCTAGTGGTACCTTTAGGGAAATCCGTAAAAATTCGTCAGATTCCGACGAGCCGAATTCTCAATGCGTTGTGACCGGCAAGCTTCCAGTAGCTATTCCAATCGAGTTTTCCCAAATTATTGGACACGTATCCAAAATTTCACCACTTTTTACGATTTTTCGATTCTGATGATTTTTAGTAGTGGTACCCCTAGGGAAATCCGTAAAAATTCGTCAGATTCCGACGAGCCCAATTCTCGATGCGTTGTGACCGGCAAGCTTCCAGTAGCTATTCCAATCGAGTTTTCCCTAATTATTGGACTCGGATCAAAAATTTCACCACTTTTTACGATTTTTCGATTCTGATGATTTTCCCTAGTGGTACCCCTAGGGAAATCCGTAAAAATTCGTCAGATTCCGACGAGGCCAATTCTCGATGCGTTGTGACCGGCAAGCTTCCAGTAGCTATTCCAATCGAGTTTTCCCGAATTATTGGACTCGGATCCAAAATTTCACCACTTTTTATGATTTTTCGATTCTAGTGATTTTCCCTAGTGGTACCCCTAGGGAAATCCGCAAAAATTCGTCAGATTTCGACGAGCCCAATTCTCGATGCGTTGTGACCGGCAAGCTTCCAGTAGCTATTTCAATCGAGTTTTCCCGAATTATTGGACTCGTATCCAAAATTTCACCACTTTTTACGATTTTTCGATTCTGGTGATTTTCCCTAGTGGTACCCCTAGGGAAATCCGTAAAAATTCGTCAGATTCCGACGAGGCCAATTCCCGATAAGTTGTGACCGGCAAGCTTCCAGTAGCTATTCCAATCGAGTTTTCCCGAATTATTGGACTCGTATCCAAAATTTCACCACATTTTACGATTTTTCGATTCTGGTGATTTTCCCTAGTGGTACCCCTAGGGAAATCCGTAAAAATTCGTCAGATTCCGACGTGCCGAATTCTCGATGCGTTGTGACCGGCAAGCTTCCAGTAGCTATTTCAATCGAGTTTTCCCGAATTATTGGACTCGGATCCAAAATTTCACCACTTTTTACGTTTTTTCGATTCTGGTGATTTTTCCTAGTGGTACCCTTAGGGAAATCCGTAAAAATTCCGACGAGACCAATTCTCGATGCGTTGTGACCGGCAAGCTTCCAGTAGCTATTCCAATCGAGTTTTCCCGAATTATTGGACTCAGATCAAAAATTTCACCACTTTTTACCATTTTTCGATTCTGGTGATTTTCCCTAGTGGTACCCCTAGGAAAATCCGTAAAAATTCCGACGAGGCCAATTCTCGATGCGTTGTGACCGGCAAGCTTCCAGTAGCTATTCCAATCGAGTTTTCCTGAATTATTGGACTCGGATCAAAAATTTCACCACTTTTTACGATTTTTCGATTCTGGTGATTTTTCCTAGTGGTACCCCTAGGGAAATCCGTAAAAATTCGTCAGATTCCGACGAGCCCAATTCTCGATGCGTTGTGACCGGCAAGCTTCCAGTAGCTATTCCAATCGAGTTTTCCCGAATTATTGGACTCGGATCCAAAATTTCACCACTTTTTACGATTTTTCGATTCCGGTGATTTTCCCTAGTGGTACCCCTAGGGAAATACGTAAAAATTCGTCAGATTCCGACGAGGCCAATTCTCGATGCGTTATGACCGGCAAGCTTCCAGTAGCTATTCCAATCGAGTTTTCCCAAATTATTGGACTCGGATAAAAAATTTCACCAATTTTTACAATTTTTCGATTCTGATGATTTTCCCTAGTGGTACCCCTAGGGAAATCCGTAAAAATTCCGACGAGGCCAATTCTCGATGCGTTGTGACCGGCAAGCTTCCAGTAGCTATTTCAATCGAGTTTTCCCGAATTATTGGACTCGGATCCAAAATTTCACCACTTTTAATGATTTTTCGATTCTGGTGATTTTTCCTAGTGGTACCCCTAGGGAAATCCGTAAAAATTCGTCAGATTTCGACGAGGCTATTTCTTGATGCGTTGTGACCGGCAAGCTTCCAGTAGCTATTCCAATCGAGTTTTCCCGAATTATTGGACTCGGATCCAAAATTTCACCACTTTTTACGATTTTTCGATTCTGGTAATTTTCCCTAGTGGTACCCCTAGGGAAATCCGTAAAAATTCCGACGAGTCTAATTCTCGATGCGTTATGACCGGCAAGCTTCCAATAGCTATTCTAATCGAGTTTTCCCGAATTATTGGACTCGAATCAAAAATTTCACCACTTTTTACGATTTTTCGATTCTGGTGATTTTTCCTAGTGGTACCCCTAGGGAAATCCGTAAAAATTCGTCAGATTCCGACGAGGCCAATTCTCAATGCGTTGTGACCGGCAAGCTTCCAGTAGCTATTCCAATCGAGTTTTCCAGAATTATTGGACTCGGATCCAAAATTTCACCACTTTTTACAATTTTTCGATTCTGGTGATTTTCCCTAGTGGTACCCCTAGGGAAATCCGTAAAAATTCGTCAGATTCCGACGAGCCGAATTCTCGATGCGTTGTGACCGGCAAGCTTCCAGTAGCTATTCCAATCGAGTTTTCCCGAATTATTGGACTCGGATCCAAAATTTCACGACTTTTTACGATTTTTCGATTCTGGTAATTTTCCCTAGTGGTACCCCTAGGGAAATCCGTAAAAATTCCGACGAGTCCAATTCTCGATGCGTTATGACCGGCAAGCTTCCAATAGCTATTCTAATCGAGTTTTCCCGAATTATTGGACTCGAATCAAAAATTTCACCACTTTTTACGATTTTTCGATTCTGGTGATTTTCCCTAGTGGTACCCCTAGGGAAATCCGTAAAAATTCGTCAGATTCCGACGAGGCCAATTCTCAATGCGTTGTGACCGGCAAGCTTCCAGTAGCTATTCCAATCGAGTTTTCCAGAATTATTGGACTCGGATCCAAAATTTCACCACTTTTTACAATTTTTCGATTCTGGTGATTTTCCCTAGTGGTACCCCCTAGGGAAATCCGTAAAAATTCGTCAGATTTCGACGAGCCGAATTCTCGATGCGTTGTGACCGGCAAGCTTCCAGTAGCTATTCCAATCGAGTTTTCCCGAATTATTGGACTCGGATCCAAAATTTCACCACTTTTTACGATTTTTCGATTCTGGTGATTTTCCCTAGTGGTACCCCTAGGGAAATCCGTAAAAATTCGTCAGATTTCGACGAGGGCATTTCTCGATGCGTTGCGACCGGCAAGCTTCCAGTAGCTATTCCAATCGAGTTTTCCCGAATTATTGGACTCGGATCCAAAATTTCACGACTTTTTACGATTTTTCGATTCTGGTAATTTTCCCTAGTGGTACCCCTTGGGAAATCCGTAAAAATTCCGACGAGTCCAATTCTCGATGCGTTATGACCGGAAAGCTTCCAATAGCTATTCTAATCGAGTTTTCCCGAATTATTGGACTCGAATCAAAAATTTCACCACTTTTTACGATTTTTCGATTCTGGTGATTTTCCGTAGTGGTACCCCTAGGGAAATCCGTAAAAATTCGTCAGATTCCGACGATGCCAATTCTCAATGCGTTGTGACCGGCAAGCTTCCAGTAGCTATTCCAATCGAGTTTTCCCGAATTATTGGACTCGGATCCAAAATTTCACCACTTTTTACGATTTTTCGATTCTGGTGATTTTCCCTTGTGGTACCCCTAGGGAAATCCCTAAAAATTCGTCAGATTCCGACGAGAGCATTTCTCGATGCGTTGCGACCGGCAAGCTTCCAGTAGCTATTCCAATCGAGTTTTCCCGAATTATTGGACTCGGATCCAAAATTTCACCACTTTTTACGATTTTTCGATTCTGGTGATTTTCCCTAGTGGTACCCCTAGGGAAATCCGTAAAAATTCCGACGAGCCAAATTCTCGATGCGTTGTGACCGGCAAGCTTCCAGTAGCTATTCCAATCGAGTTTTCCCGAATTATTGGACTCGGATCAAAAATTTCACCACTTTTTATGATTTTTCGATTCTGGTGATTTTCCCTAGTGGTACCCTTAGGGAAATCCGTAAAAATTCCGACGAGGCCAATTCTCGATTCGTTGTGACCGGCAAGCTTCCAGTATCTATTCCAATCGAGTTTTCCCAAATTATTGGACTCGGATCCAAAATTTCACCACTTTTTACGATTTTTCGATTCTGGTGATTTTCCCTAGTGGTACCCCTAGGGAAATCCGTAAAAATTCGTCAGGTTCCGACGAGCCGAATTCTCGATGCGTTGTGACCGGCAAGCTTCCAGTAGCTATTTCAATCGAGTTTTCCCGAATTATTGGACTCGGATCCAAAATTTCACCACTTTTTACGATTTTTTGATTTTGGTGATTTTCCCTAGTGGTACCCCTAGGGAAATCCGTAAAAATTCGTCAGATTCCGACGAGCCCAATTCTCGATGCGTTGTAACCGGCAAGCTTCCAGTAGCTATTCCAATCGAGTTTTCCCGAATTATTGGACTCGGATCAAAAATTTCACCACTTTTGACGATTTTTCGATTCTGGTGATTTTCCCTAGTGGTACCCCTAGGGAAATCCGTAAAAATTCGTTAGATTCCGACGAGGCCATTTCTCGATGCGTTGCGACCGGCAAGCTTCCAGTAGCTATTCCAATCGAGTTTTCCCGAATTATTGGACTCGGATCCAAAATTTCACCACTTTTTACGATTTTTCGATTCTGGTGATTTTCCCTAGTGGTACCCCTAGGGAAATCCGTAAAAATTTCGACGAGGCCAATTCTCGATGCGTTGTGACCGGCAAGCTTCCAGTAGCTATTCCAATCGAGTTTTCCCAAATTATTGGACTCGTATCCAAAATTTCACCACTTTTTACGATTTTTCGATTTTGGTGATTTTTCCTAGTGGTACCCCTAGGGAAATCCGTAAAAATTCGTCAGATTCCGACGAGCCCAATTCTCGATGCGTTGTGACCGGCAAGCTTCCAGTAGCTATTCCAATCGAGTTTTCCCGAATTATTGGACTCGGATTCAAAATTTTACCACTTTTTACGATTTTTCGATTCTGGTGATTTTCCCTAGTGGTACCCCTAGGGAAATCCGTAAAAATTCGTCAGATTCCGACGAGGCCAATTCTCGATGCATTGTGACCGGCAAGCTTCCAGTAGCTATTCCAATCGAGTTTTCCCGAATTATTGGACTCGGATCCAAAATTTCACAACTTTTTACGATTTTTCGATTCTGGTGATTTTCCCTAGTGGTACCCCTAGGGAAATCCGTAAAAATTCGTCAGATTCCGACGAGGCCAATTCTCGATGCGTTGTGACCGGCAAGCTTCCAGTAGCTATTCCAATCGAGTTTTCCCGAATTATTGGACTCGGATCCAAAATTTCACCACTTTTTACGATTTTTCGATTCTGGTGATTTTCCCTAGTGGTAGGGAAATCCGTAAAAATTCGTCAGATTCCGACGAGCAGAATTCTCGATGCGTTGTGACCGGCAAGCTTCCAGTAGCTATTCCAATCGAGTTTTCCCGAATTATTGGACTCGGTTCAAAAATTTCACCACTTTTTACGATTTTTCGATTCTGGTGATTTTTCCTAGTGGTACCTTTAGGGAAATCCGTAAAAATTCGTCAGATTCCGACGAGCCGAATTCTCAATGCGTTGTGACCGGCAAGCTTCCAGTAGCTATTCCAATCGAGTTTTCCCAAATTATTGGACACGTATCCAAAATTTCACCACTTTTTACGATTTTTCGATTTTGGTGATTTTTCCTAGTGGTACCCCTAGGGAAATCCGTAAAAATTCGTCAGATTCCGACGAGCCCAATTCTCGATGCGTTGTGACCGGCAAGCTTCCAGTAGCTATTCCAATCGAGTTTTCCCGAATTATTGGACTCGGATTCAAAATTTTACCACTTTTTACGATTTTTCGATTCTGGTGATTTTCCCTAGTGGTACCCCTAGGGAAATCCGTAAAAATTCGTCAGATTCCGACGAGGCCAATTCTCGATGCATTGTGACCGGCAAGCTTCCAGTAGCTATTCCAATCGAGTTTTTCCGAATTATTGGACTCGGATCCAAAATTTCACCACTTTTTACGATTTTTCGATTCTGGTGATTTTCCCTAGTGGTACCCCTAGGGAAATCCGTAAAACTTCGTCAGATTCCGACGAGGCCAATTCTCGATGCGTTGTGACCGACAAGCTTCCAGTAGCTATTCCAATCGAGTTTTCCCGAATTATTGGACTCGGATCCAAAATTTCACCACTTTTTACGATTTTTCGATTCTGGTGATTTTCCCTAGTGGTAGGGAAATCCGTAAAAATTCGTCAGATTCCGACGAGCAGAATTCTCGATGCGTTGTGACCGGCAAGCTTCCAGTAGCTATTCCAATCGAGTTTTCCCGAATTATTGGACTCGGTTCAAAAATTTCACCAGATTTTACGATTTTTCGATTCTTGTGATTTTCCCTAGTGGTACCCCTAGGGAAATCCGTAAAAATTCGTCAGATTCCGACGAGCCGAATTCTCAATGCGTTGTGACCGGCAAGCTTCCAGTAGCTATTCCAATCGAGTTTTCCCGAATTATTTGACTCGGATCAAAAATTTCACCACTTTTGATGATTTTTCGATTCTGGTGATTTTCCCTAGTGGTACCCCTAGGGAAATCCGTAAAAATTTCGACGAGGCCAATTCTCGATGCGTTGTGACCGGCAAGCTTCCAGTAGCTATTCCAATCGATTTTTCCCAAATTATTGGACTCGTATCCAAAATTTCACCACTTTTTACGATTTTTCGATTCTGGTGATTTTTCCTAGTGGTACCCCTAGGGAAATCCGTAAAAATTCGTCAGATTTCGACGAGCCCAATTCTCGATGCGTTGTGACCGGCAAGCTTCCAGTATCTATTCCAATCGAGTTTTCCAGAATTATTGGACTCGGATTCAAAATTTTACCACTTTTAACGATTTTTCGATTCTGGTGATTTTCCCTAGTGGTACCCCTAGGGAAATCCGTAAAAATTCGTCAGATTCCGACGAGGCCAATTCTCGATGCATTGTGATCGGCAAGCTTCCAGTAGCTATTCCAATCGAGTTTTCCCGAATTATTGGACTCGGATCCAAAATTTCACCACTTTTTACGATTTTTCGATTCTGGTGATTTTCCCTAGTGGTACCCCTAGGGAAATCTGTAAAAATTCGTCAGATTTCGACGAGCCGAATTCTCGATGCGTTGTGACCGGCAAGCTTCCAGTAGCTATTCCAATTGAGTTTTCCCGAATTATTGGACTCGGATCCAAAATTTCACCACTTTTTACGATTTTTCGATTTGGTGATTTTCCGTAGTGGTACCCCTAGGGAAATCCGTAAAAATTCGTCAGATTCCGACGAGCCCAATTCTCGATGCGTTGTGACCGGCAAGCTTCCAGTAGCTATTCCAATCGAGTTTTCCCTAATTATTGGACTCGGATCCAAAATTTCACCACTTTTTACGATTTTTCGATTCTGATGATTTTCCCTAGTGGTACCCCTAGGGAAATCCGTAAAAATTCGTCAGATTTCGACGAGCCCAATTCTCGATGCGTTGTAACCGGCAAGCTTCCAGTAGCTATTCCAATCGAGTTTTCCCGAATTATTGGACTCGGATCAAAAATTTCACCACATTTTACGATTTTCCGATTCTGGTGATTTTCACTAGTGGTACCCCTAGGGAAATCCGTAAAAATTCCGACGAGGCCAATTCTCGATGCGTTGTGACCGGCAAGCTTCCAGTAGCTATTCCAATCGAGTTTTCCCGAATTATTGGACTCGGATCCAAAATTTCACCACTTTTTACGATTTTTCGATTCTGGTGATTTTCCCTAGTGGTAGGGAAATCCGTAAAAATTCGTCAGATTCCGACGAGCAGAATTCTCGATGCGTTGTGACCGGCAAGCTTCCAGTAGCTATTCCAATCGAGTTTTCCCGAATTATTGGACTCGGTTCAAAAATTTCACCACTTTTTACGATTTTTCGATTCTGGTGATTTTCCCTAGTGGTACCCCTAGGGAAATCCGTAAAACTTCGTCAGATTCCGACGAGCCGAATTCTCAATGCGTTGTGACCGGCAAGCTTCCAGTAGCTATTCCAATCGAGTTTTCCCGAATTATTGGACTCGGATCAAAAATTTCACCACTTTTGACGATTTTTCGATTCTGGTGATTTTCCCTTGTGGTACCCCTAGGGAAATCCGTAAAAATTTCGACGAGGCCAATTCTCGATGCGTTGTGACCGGCAAGCTTCCAGTAGCTATTCCAATCGAGGTTTCCCAAATTATTGGACTCGTATCCAAAATTTCACCACTTTTTACGATTTTTCGATTCTGGTGATTTTTCCTAGTGGTACCCCTAGGGAAATCCGTAAAAATTCGTCAGATTCTGACGAGCCCAATTCTCGATGCGTTGTGACCGGCAAGCTTCCAGTAGCTATTCCAATCGAGTTTTCACGAATTATTGGACTCGGATTCAAAATTTTACCACTTTTAATGATTTTTCGATTCTGGTGATTTTCCCTAGTGGTACCCCTAGGGAAATCCGTAAAAATTCGTCAGATTCCGACGAGGCCAATTCTCGATGCATTGTGACCGGCAAGCTTCCAGTAGCTATTCCAATCGAGTTTTCCCGAATTATTGGACTCGGATCCAAAATTTCACCACTTTTTACGATTTTCCGATTCTGGTGATTTTCACTAGTGGTACCCCTAGGGAAATCCGTAAAAATTCCGACGAGGCCAATTCTCGATGCCTTGTGACCGGCAAGCTTCCAGTAGCTATTCCAATCGAGTTTTCCCGAATTATTGGACTCGGATCCAAAATTTCACCACTTTTTACGATTTTTCGATTTGGTGATTTTCCGTAGTGGTACCCCTAGGGAAATCCGTAAAAATTCGTCAGATTCCGACGAGCCCAATTCTCGATGCGTTGTGACCGGCAAGCTTCCAGTAGCTATTCCAATCGAGTTTTCCCTAATTATTGGACTCGGATCCAAAATTTCACCACTTTTTACGATTTTTCGATTCTGATGATTTTCCCTAGTGGTACCCCTAGGGAAATCCGTAAAAATTCGTCAGATTCCGACGAGCCCAATTCTCGATGCGTTGTAACCGACAAGCTTACAGTAGCTATTCCAATCGAATTTTCCCGAATTATTGGACTCGGATCAAAAATTTCACCACTTTTTACGATTTTTCGATTCTGGTGATTTTCCCTAGTGGTAACCCTAGGGAAATCCGTAAAAATTTCGACGAGCCCAATTCTCGATGCGTTGTGACCGGCAAGATTCCAGTAGCTATTCCAATCGAGTTTTCCCGAATTATTGGACTCGGATCCAAAATTTCACCACTTTTTACGATTTTTCGATTCTGGTGATTTTCCCTAGTGGTAGGGAAATCCGTAAAAATTCGTCAGATTCCGACGAGCAGAATTCTCGATGCGTTGTGACCGGCAAGCTTCCAGTAGCTATTCCAATCGAGTTTTCCCGAATTATTGGACTCGGATCAAAAATTTCACCACTTTTTACGATTTTTCGATTCTGGTGATTTTCCCTAGTGGTACCCCTAGGGAAATCCGTAAAAATTCGTCAGATTCCGACGAGCCGAATTCTCAATGCGTTGTAAGCGGCAAGCTTCCAGTAGCTATTCCAATCGAGTTTTTCCGAATTATTGGACTCGGATCCAAAATTTCACCACTTTTTACGATTTTTCGATTCTGGTGATTTTCCCTAGTGGTACCCCTAGGGAAATCCGTAAAAATTCGTCAGATTCCGACGAGGCCAATTCTCAATGCGTTGTGACCGGCAAGCTTCCAGTAGCTATTCCAATCGAGTTTTCCCAAATTATTGGACTCGGATCCAAAATTTCACCACTTTTTACGATTTTTCGATTCTGGTGATTTTCCCTAGTGGTACCCCTAGGGAAATCCGTAAAAATTCCGACGAGGCCAATTCTCGATGCCTTGTGACCGGCAAGCTTCCAGTAGCTATTCCAATCGAGTTTTCCCGAATTATTGGACTCAGATCCAAAATTTCACCACTTTTTACGATTTTTCGATTCTGGTGATTTTCCCTAGTGGTACCCCTAGGGAAATCCGTAAAAATTCGTCAGATTCCGACGAGCCGAATTCTCGATGCGTTGTGACCAGCAAGCTTCCAGTAGCTATTTCAATCGAGTTTTCCCGAATTATTGGACTCGGATCCAAAATTTCACCACTTTTTACGATTTTTCGATTTTGGTGATTTTCCCTAGTGGTACCCCTAGGGAAATCCGTAAAAATTCGTCAGATTTCGACGAGCCCAATTCTCGATGCGTTGTAACCGGCAAGCTTCCAGTAGCTATTCCAATCGAGTTTTCCCGAATTATTGGACTCGGATTCAAAATTTTACCACTTTTTACGATTTTTCGATTCTGGTGATTTTCCCTAGTGGTACCCCTAGGGAAATCCGTAAAAATTCGTCAGATTCCGACGAGGCCAATTCTCGATGCATTGTGACCGGCAAGCTTCCAGTAGCTATTCCAATCGAGTTTTCCCGAATTATTGGACTCGGATCCAAAATTTCACCACTTTTTACGATTTTTCGATTCTGGTGATTTTCCCTAGTGGTACCCCTAGGAAAATCCGTAAAAATTCGTCAGATTCCGACGAGGCCAATTCTCGATGCATTGTGACCGGCAAGCTTCCAGTAGCTATTCCAATCGAGTTTTCCCGAATTATTGGACTCGGATCCAAAATTTCACCACTTTTGACGATTTTTCGATTCTGGTGATTTTCCCTAGTGGTACCCCTAGGAAAATCCGTAAAAATTTCGACGAGGCCAATTTTCGATGCGTTGTGACCAGCAAGCTTCCAGTAGCTATTCCAATCGAGTTTTCCCAAATTATTGGACTCGTATCCAAAATTTCACCACTTTTTACGATTTTTCGATTCTGGTGATTTTTCCTAGTGGTACCCCTAGGGAAATCCGTAAAAATTCGTCAGATTCCGACGAGCCCAATTCTCAATGCGTTGTGACCGGCAAGCTTCCAGTAGCTATTCCAATCGAGGTTTCCCGAATTATTGGACTCGGATCCAAAATTTTACCACTTTTTACGATTTTTCGATTCTGGTGATTTTTCCTAGTGGTACCCCTAGGGAAATCCGTAAAAATTCGTCAGATTCCGACGAGGCCAATTCTCGATGCATTGTGACCGGCAAGCTTCCAGTAGCTATTCCAATCGAGTTTTCCCGAATTATTGGACTCGAATCCAAAATTTCACCACTTTTTACGATTTTTCAATTCTGGTGATTTTTCCTAGTGGTAACCCTAGGGAAATCCGTAAAAATTTCGACGAGGCCAATTCTCGATTCGTTGTGACCGGCAAGATTCCAGTAGCTATTCCAATCGAGTTTTCCCGAATTATTGGACTCGGATCCAAAATTTCACCACTTTTTACGATTTTTCGATTCTGGTGATTTTACCTAGTGGTACCCCTAGGGAAATCCGTAAAAATTCGTCAGATTCCGACGAGCCGAATTCTCGATGCGTTGTGACCGGAAGGCTTCCAGTAGCTATTCCAATCGAGTTTTCCTGAATTATTGGACTCGGATCCAAAATTTCACCACTTTTTACGATTTTTCGATTCTGGTGATTTTCCCTAGTGGTACCCCTAGGGAAATCCGTAAAAATTCGTCAGATTCCGACGAGGCCATTTCTCGATGCGTTGCGACCGGCAAGCTTCCAGTAGCTATTCCAATCGAGTTTTCCCGAATTATTGGACTCGAATCCAAAATTTCATCACTTTTTACGATTTTTCGATTCTGGTGATTTTCCCTAGTGGTACCCCTAGGGAAATCCGTAAAAATTCGTCAGATTCCGACGAGCCCAATTCTCGATGCGTTGTAACCGACAAGCTTCCAGTAGCTATTCCAATCGAGTTTTCCAGAATTATTGGACTCGGATCAAAAATTTCACCACTTTTGACGATTTTTCGATTCTGGTGATTTTCCCTAGTGGTACCCCTAGGGAAATCCGTAAAAATTTCGACGAGGCCAATTTTCGATGCGTTGTGACCGGCAAGCTTCCAGTAGCTATTCCAATCGAGTTTTCCCGAATTATTGGACTCGGATTCAAAATTTTACCACTTTTTACGATTTTTCGATTCTGGTGATTTTCCCTAGTGGTACCCCTAGGGAAATCCGTAAAAATTCGTCAGATTCCGACGAGGTCAATTCTCGATGCATTGTGACCGGCAAGCTTCCAGTAGCTATTCCAATCGAGTTTTCCCGAATTATTGGACTCGGATCCAAAATTTCACCACTTTTTACGATTTTTCGATTCTGGTGATTTTTCCTAGTGGTATCCCTAGGGAAATCCATAAAAATTCGTCAGATTCCGACAAGACCAATTCTCGATGCGTTGTGACCGGCAAGCTTCCAGTAGCTATTCCAATCGAGTTTTCCCGAATTATTGGACTCGGATCCAAAATTTCACCACTTTTTACGATTTTTCGATTCTGGTGATTTTCCCTAGTGGTAGGGAAATCCGTAAAAATTCGTCAGATTCCGACGAGCAGAATTCTCGATGCGTTGTGACCGGCAAGCTTCCAGTAGCTATTCCAATCGAGTTTTCCCAAATTATTGGACTCGATTCAAAAATTTCACCACTTTTTACGATTTTTCGATTCTGGTGATTTTCCCTAGTGGTACCCCTAGGGAAATCCGTAAAAATTCGTCAGATTCCGACGAGCCGAATTCTCAATGCGTTGTGACCGGTAAGCTTCCAGTAGCTATTCCAATCAAGTTTTCCATAATTATTGGACTCGGATCCAAAATTTCACCACTTTTTACGATTTTTCGATTTTGGTGATTTTCCCTAGTGGTACCCCTAGGGAAATCCGTAAAAATTTATCAGATTCCGACGAGCCCAATTCTCGATGCGTTGTGACCGGCAAGCTTCCAGTAGCTATTCCAATCGAGTTTTCCCTAATTATTGGACTCGGATCCAAAATTTAACCACTTTTTACGATTTTTCGATTCTGATGATTTTCCCTAGTGGTACCCCTAGGGAAATCCGTAAAAATTCGTCAGATTCCGAAGAGCCCAATTCTCGATGCGTTGTAACCGGCAAACTTCCAGTAGCTATTCCAATCGAGTTTTCCCGAATTATTGAACTCGGATCAAAAATTTCACCACTTTTGACGATTTTTCGATTCTGGTGATTTTCCCTAGTGGTAACCCTAGGGAAATCCGTAAAAATTTCGACGAGGCCAATTGTCGATGCGTTGTGACCGGTAAGATTCCAGTAGCTATTCCAATCGAGTTTTCCCGAATTATTGGTCTCGGATCCAAAATTTCACCACTTTTTACGATTTTTCGATTCTGGTGATTTAACCTAGTGGTACCCCTATGGAAATCCGTAAAAATTCGTCAGATTCCGACGAGCCAAATTCTCGATGCATTGTGACTGGAAGGCTTCCAGTAGCTATTCCAATCGAGTTTTCCCGAATTATTGGACTCGGATCCAAAATTTCACCACTTTTTACGATTTTTCGATTCTGGTGATTTTCCCTAGTGGTAGGGAAATCCGTAAAAATTCGTCAGATTCCGACGAGCAGAATTCTCGATGCGTTGTGACCGGCAAGCTTCCAGTAGCTATTCCAATCGAGTTTTCCCGAATTATTGGACTCGGTTCAAAAATTTCACCACTTTTTACGATTTTTCGATTCTGGTGATTTTCCCTAGTGGTACCCCTAGGGAAATCCGTAAAAATTCGTCAGATTCCGACGAGCCGAATTCTCAATGCGTTGTGACCGGTAAGCTTCCAGTAGCTATTCCAATCGAGTTTTCCATAATTATTGGACTCGGATCCAAAATTTCACCACTTTTTACGATTTTTCGATTTTGGTGATTTTCCCTAGTGGTACCCCTAGGGAAATCCGTAAAAATTTATCAGATTCCGACGAGCCCAATTCTCGATGCGTTGTGACCGGCAAGCTTCCAGTAGCTATTCCAATCGAGTTTTCCCTAATTATTGGACTCGGATCCAAAATTTAACCACTTTTTACGATTTTTCGATTCTGATGATTTTCCCTAGTGGTACCCCTAGGGAAATCCGTAAAAATTCGTCAGATTCCGACGAGCCCAATTCTCGATGCGTTGTAACCGGCAAGCTTCCAGTAGCTATTCCAATCGAGTTTTCCCGAATTATTGAACTCGGATCAAAAATTTCACCACTTTTGACGATTTTTCGATTCTGGTGATTTTCCCTAGGGGTAACCCTAGGGAAATCCGTAAAAATTTCGACGAGGCCAATTGTCGATGCGTTGTGACCGGCAAGATTCCAGTAGCTATTCCAATCGAGTTTTCCCGAATTATTGGTCTCGGATCCAAAATTTCACCACTTTTTACGATTTTTCGATTCTGGTGATTTAACCTAGTGGTACCCCTAGGGAAATCCGTAAAAATTCGTCAGATTCCGACGAGCCAAATTCTCGATGCGTTGTGACCGGAAGGCTTCCAGTAGCTATTCCAATCGAGTTTTCCCGAATTATTGGACTCGGATCCAAAATTTCACCACTTTTTACGATTTTTCGATTCTGGTGATTTTCCCTAGTGGTACCCCTAGGAAAATCCGTAAAAATTCCGACGAGGCCAATTCTCGATGCCTTGGGACCGGCAAGCTTCCAGTAGCTATTCTAATCGAGTTTTCCCGAATTATTGGACTCGGATCCAAAATTTCACCACTTTTTACGATTTTTCGATTCTGGTGATTTTCCCTAGTGGTAACCCTAGGGAAATCCGTAAAAATTTCGACGAGGCCAATTGTCGATGCGTTGTGACCGGTAAGATTCCAGTAGCTATTCCAATCGAGTTTTCCCGAATTATTGGTCTCGGATCCAAAATTTCACCACTTTTTACGATTTTTCGATTCTGGTGATTTAACCTAGTGGTACCCCTAGGGAAATCCGTAAAAATTCGTCAGATTCCGACGAGCCAAATTCTCGATGCATTGTGACTGGAAGGCTTCCAGTAGCTATTCCAATCGAGTTTTCCCGAATTATTGGACTCGGATCCAAAATTTCACCACTTTTTACGATTTTTCGATTCTGGTGATTTTCCCTAGTGGTAGGGAAATCCATAAAAATTCGTCAGATTCCGACGAGCAGAATTCTCGATGCGTTGTGACCGGCAAGCTTCCAGTAGCTATTCCAATCGAGTTTTCCCGAATTATTGGACTCGGTTCAAAAATTTCACCACTTTTTACGATTTTTCGATTCTGGTGATTTTCCCTAGTGGTACCCCTAGGGAAATCCGTAAAAATTCGTCAGATTCCGACGAGCCGAATTCTCAATGCGTTGTGACCGGTAAGCTTCCAGTAGCTATTCCAATCGAGTTTTCCATAATTATTGGACTCGGATCCAAAATTTCACCACTTTTTACGATTTTTCGATTTTGGTGATTTTCCCTAGTGGTACCCCTAGGGAAATCCGTAAAAATTTATCAGATTCCGACGAGCCCAATTCTCGATGCGTTGTGACCGGCAAGCTTCCAGTAGCTATTCCAATCGAGTTTTCCCTAATTATTGGACTCGGATCCAAAATTTAACCACTTTTTACGATTTTTCGATTCTGATGATTTTCCCTAGTGGTACCCCTAGGGAAATCCGTAAAAATTCGTCAGATTCCGACGAGCCCAATTCTCGATGCGTTGTAACCGGCAAGCTTCCAGTAGCTATTCCAATCGAGTTTTCCCGAATTATTGAACTCGGATCAAAAATTTCACCACTTTTGACGATTTTTCGATTCTGGTGATTTTCCCTAGGGGTAACCCTAGGGAAATCCGTAAAAATTTCGACGAGGCCAATTGTCGATGCGTTGTGACCGGCAAGATTCCAGTAGCTATTCCAATCGAGTTTTCCCGAATTATTGGTCTCGGATCCAAAATTTCACCACTTTTTACGATTTTTCGATTCTGGTGATTTAACCTAGTGGTACCCCTAGGGAAATCCGTAAAAATTCGTCAGATTCCGACGAGCCAAATTCTCGATGCGTTGTGACCGGAAGGCTTCCAGTAGCTATTCCAATCGAGTTTTCCCGAATTATTGGACTCGGATCCAAAATTTCACCACTTTTTACGATTTTTCGATTCTGGTGATTTTCCCTAGTGGTACCCCTAGGAAAATCCGTAAAAATTCCGACGAGGCCAATTCTCGATGCCTTGGGACCGGCAAGCTTCCAGTAGCTATTCTAATCGAGTTTTCCCGAATTATTGGACTCGGATCCAAAATTTCACCACTTTTTACGATTTTTCGATTCTGGTGATTTTCCCTAGTGGTACCCCTAGGGAAATCCGTAAAAATTCGTCAGATTCCGACGAGCCCAATTCTCGATGCGTTGTAACCGGCAAGCTTCCAGTAGCTATTCCAATCGAGTTTTCCCGAATTATTGGACTCGTATCAAAAATTTCACCACTTTTGACGATTTTTCGATTCTGGTGATTTTCCCTAGTGGTAACTCTAGGGAAATCCGTAAAAATTTCGATGAGGCCAATTCTCGATGCGTTGTGACCGGCAAGATTCCAGTAGCTATTCCAATCGAGTTTTCCCGAATTATTGGACTCGGATCCAAAATTTCACCACTTTTTACGATTTTTCGATTCTGGTGAGTTTACCTAGTGGTACCCCTAGGGAAATCCGTAAAAATTAGTCAGATTCCGACGAGCCGAATTCTCGATGCGTTGTGACCGGAAGGCTTCCAGTAGCTATTCCAATCCAGTTTTCCTGAATTATTGGACTCGGATCAAAAATTTCACCACTTTTTACGATTTTTCGATTCTGGTGATTTCCCCTAGTGGTACCCCTAGGGAAATCCGTAAAAATTCATCAGATTCCGACGAGGCCATTTCTCGATGCATTGCGACCGGCAAGCTTCCAGTAGCTATTCCAATCGAGTATTCCCGAATTATTGGACTCGAATCCAAAATTTCACCACTTTTTACGATTTTTCGATTCTGGTGATTTTCCCTAGTGGTACCCCTAGGGAAATCCGTAAAAATTCGTCAGATTCCGACGAGCCCAATTCTCGATGCGTTGTAACCGATAAGCTTCCAGTAGCTATTCCAATCGCGTTTTCCCGAATTATTGGACTCGGATCAAAAATTTCACCACTTTTGACGATTTTTCGATTCTGGTGATTTTCCCTAGTGGTACCCCTAGGGAAATCCGTAAAAATTTCGACGAGGCCAATTTTCGATGCGTTGTGACCGGCAAGCTTCCAATAGCTATTCCAATCGAGTTTTCCCAAATTATTGGACTCGTATCCAAAATTTCACCACTTTTTACGATTTTTCGATTCTGGTGATTTTTCCTAGTGGTACCCCTAGGGAAATCCGTAAAAATTCGTCAGATTCCGACGAGCCCAATTCTCAATGCGTTGTGACCGGCAAGCTTCCAGTAGCTATTCCAATCGAGTTTTCCCGAATTATTGGACTCGGATCCAAAATTTTATCACTTTTTACGATTTTTCGATTCTGGTGATTTTCCCTAGTGGTACCCCTAGGGAAATCCGTAAAAATTCGTCAGATTCCGACGAGGCCAATTCTCGATGCATTGTGACCGGCAAGCTTCCAGTAGCTATTCCAATCGAGTTTTTCCGAATTATTGGACTCGGATCCAAAATTTCACCACTTTTTACGATTTTTCGATTCTGGTGATTTTTCCTTGTGGTAACCCTAGGGAAATCCGTAAAAATTTCGACGAGGCCAATTCTCGATGCGTTGTGACCGGCAAGATTCCAGTAGCTATTCCAATCGAGTTTTCCCGAATTATTGGACTCGGATCCAAAATTTCACCACTTTTTACGATTTTTCGATTCTGGTGATTTTACCTAGTGGTACCCCTAGGGAAATCCGTAAAAATTCGTCAGATTCCGACGAGCCGAATTCTCGATGCGTTGTGACCGGAAGGCTTCCAGTAGCTATTCCAATCGAGTTTTCCTGAATTATTGGACTCGGATCCAAAATTTTACCACTTTTTACGATTTTTCGATTCTGGTGATTTTCCCTAGTGGTACCCCTAGGGAAATCCGTAAAAATTCGTCAGATTCCGACGAGGCCATTTCTCGATGCGTTGCGACCTGCAAGCTTCCAGTAGCTATTCCAATCGAGTTTTCCCGAATTATTGGACTCGAATCCAAAATTTCACCGCTTTTTACGATTTTTCGATTCTGGGGATTTTCCCTAGTGGTACCCCTAGGGAAATCCGTAAAAATTCGTCAGATTCCGACGAGCCCAATTCTCGATGCGTTGTAACCGACAAGCTTCCAGTAGCTATTCCAATCGAGTTATCCCGAATTATTGGACTCGGATCAAAAATTTCACCACTTTTGACGATTTTTCGATTCTGGTGATTTTTCCTAGTGGTACCCCTAGGGAAATCCGTAAAAATTTCGACGAGGCCAATTTTTGATGCGTTGTGACCGGCAAGCTTCCAGTAGCTATTCCAATCGAGTTTTCCCAAATTATTGGACTCGTATCCAAAATTTCACCACTTTTTACGATTTTTCGATTCTGGTGATTTTTCCTAGTGGTACCCCTAGGGAAATCCGTAAAAATTCGTCAGATTCCGACGAGCCCAATTCTCAATGCGTTGTGACCGGCAAGCTTCCAGTAGCTATTCCAATCGAGTTTTCCCGAATTATTGGACTCGGATTCAAAATTTTACCACTTTTTACGATTTTTCGATTCTGGTGATTTTCCCTAGTGGTACCCCTAGGAAAATCCGTAAAAATTCGTCAGATACCGACGAGGCCAATTCTCGATGCATTGTGACCGGCAAGCTTCCAGTAGCTATTCCAATCGAGTTTTCCCGAATTATTGGACTCGGATCCAAAATTTCACCACTTTTTACGATTTTTCGATTCTGGTGATTTTTCCTAGTGGTATCCCTAGGGAAATCCGTAAAAATTCGTCAGATTCCGACGAGGCCAATTCTCGATGCGTTGTGACCGGCAAGCTTCCAGTAGCTATTCCAATCGAGTTTTCCCGAATTATTGGACTCGGATCCAAAATTTTACCCCTTTTTACGATTTTTCGATTCTGATGATTTTCCCTAGTGGTACCCCTAGGGAAATCCGTAAAAATTCGTCAGATTCCGACGAGCCCAATTCTCGATGCGTTGTAACCGTCAAGCTTCCAGTAGCTATTCCAATCGAGTTTTCCCGAATTATTGGACTCGGTTCAAAAATTTCACCACTTTTTACGATTTTTCGATTCTGGTGATTTTCCCTAGTGGTACCCCTAGGGAAATCCGTAAAAATTCGTCAGATTCCGACGAGCCGAATTCTCAATGCGTTGTGACCGGTAAGCTTCCAGTAGCTATTCCAATCGAGTTTTCCATAATTATTGGACTCGGATCCAAAATTTAACCACTTTTTACGATTTTTCGATTCTGATGATTTTTCCTAGTGGTACCCCTAGGGAAATCCGTAAAAATTCGTCAGATTCCGACGAGCCCAATTCTCGATGCGTTATAACCGGCAAGCTTCCAGTAGCTATTCCGATCGAGTTTTCCCGAATTATTGAACTCGGATCAAAAATTTCACCACTTTTGACGATTTTTCGATTCTGGTGATTTTACCTAGTGGTAACCATAGGGAAATCCGTAAAAATTTCGACGAGGCCAATTGTCGATGCGTTGTGACCGGCAAGATTCCAGTAGCTATTCCAATCGAGTTTTCCCGAATTATTGGTCTCGGATCCAAAATTTCACCACTTTTTACGATTTTTCGATTCTGGTGATTTAACCTAGTGGTACCCCTAGGGAAATCCGTAAAAATTCGTCAGATTCCGACGAGCCAAATTCTCGATGCGTTGTGACCGGAAGGCTTCCAGTAGCTATTCCAATCGAGTTTTCCCGAATTATTGGACTCGGATCCAAAATTTCACCACTTTTTACGATTTTTCGATTCTGGTGATTTTCCCTAGTGGTAGGGAAATCCGTAAAAATTCGTCAGATTCCGACGAGCAGAATTCTCGATACGTTGTGACCGGCAAGCTTCCAGTAGCTATTCCAATCGAGTTTTCCCGAATTATTGGACTCGGATCCAAAATTTCACCACTTTTTACGATTTTTCGATTCTGGTGATTTTCCCTAGTGGTAGGGAAATCCGTAAAAATTCGTCAGATTCCGACGAGCAGAATTCTCGATGCGTTGTGACCGGCAAGCTTCCAGTAGCTATTCCAATCGAGTTTTCCCGAATTATTGGACTCGGTTCAAAAATTTCACCACTTTTTACGATTTTTCGATTCTGGTGATTTTCCCTAGTGGTACCCCTAGGGAAATCCGTAAAAATTCGTCAGATTCCGACGAGCCGAATTCTCAATGCGTTGTGACCGGTAAGCTTCCAGTAGCTATTCCAATCGAGTTTTCCATAATTATTGGACTCGGATCCAAAATTTAACCACTTTTTACGATTTTTCGATTCTGATGATTTTTCCTAGTGGTACCCCTAGGGAAATCCGTAAAAATTCGTCAGATTCCGACGAGCCCAATTCTCGATGCGTTGTAACCGGCAAGCTTCCAGTAGCTATTCCAATCGAGTTTTCCCGAATTATTGAACTCGGATCAAAAATTTCACCACTTTTGACGATTTTTCGATTCTGGTGATTTTACCTAGTGGTAACCCTAGGGAAATCCGTAAAAATTTCGACGAGGCCAATTGTCGATGCGTTGTGACCGGCAAGATTCCAGTAGCTATTCCAATCGAGTTTTCCCGAATTATTGGTCTCGGATCCAAAATTTCACCACTTTTTACGATTTTTCGATTCTGGTGATTTAACCTAGTGGTACCCCTAGGGAAATCCGTAAAAATTCGTCAGATTCCGACGAGCCAAATTCTCGATGCGTTGTGACCGGAAGGCTTCCAGTAGCTATTCCAATCGAGTTTTCCCGAATTATTGGACTCGGATCCAAAATTTCACCACTTTTTACGATTTTTCGATTCTGGTGATTTTCCCTAGTGGTAGGGAAATCCGTAAAAATTCGTCAGATTCCGACGAGCAGAATTCTCGATACGTTGTGACCGGCAAGCTTCCAGTAGCTATTCCAATCGAGTTTTCCCGAATTATTGGACTCGGATCCAAAATTTCACCACTTTTTACGATTTTTCGATTCTGGTGATTTTCCCTAGTGGTAGGGAAATCCGTAAAAATTCGTCAGATTCCGACGAGCAGAATTCTCGATGCGTTGTGACCGGCAAGCTTCCAGTAGCTATTCCAATCGAGTTTTCCCGAATTATTGGACTCGGTTCAAAAATTTCACCACTTTTTACGATTTTTCGATTCTGGTGATTTTCCCTAGTGGTACCCCTAGGGAAATCCGTAAAAATTTCGACGAGGCCAATTGTCGATGCGTTGTGACCGGCAAGATTCCAGTAGCTATTCCAATCGAGTTTTCCCGAATTATTGGTCTCGGATCCAAAATTTCACCACTTTTTACGATTTTTCGATTCTGGTGATTTAACCTAGTGGTACCCCTAGGGAAATCCGTAAAAATTCGTCAGATTCCGACGAGCCAAATTCTCGATGCGTTGTGACCGGAAGGCTTCCAGTAGCTATTCCAATCGAGTTTTCCCGAATTATTGGACTCGGATCCAAAATTTCACCATTTTTTACGATTTTTCGATTCTGGTGATTTTCCCTAGTGGTACCCCTAGGAAAATCCGTAAAAATTCCGACGAGGCCAATTCTCGATGCCTTGTGACCGGCAAGCTTCCAGTAGCTATTCTAATCGAGTTTTCCCGAATTATTGGACTCGGATCCAAAATTTCACCACTTTTTACGATTTTTCGATTCTGGTGATTTTCCCTAGTGGTATCCCTAGGGAAATCCGTAAAAATTCGTCAGATTCCGACGAGCCCAATTCTCGATGCGTTGTGACCGGCAAGCTTCCAGTAGCTATTCCAATCGAGTTTTCCCTAATTATTGGACTCGGATCCAAAATTTCACCACTTTTTACGATTTTTCGATTCTGATGATTTTTCCTAGTGGTACCTCTAGGGAAATCCGTAAAAAATCGTCAGATTCCGACGAGCCCAATTCTCGATGCGTTGTAACCGGCAAGCTTCCAGTAGCTATTCCAATCGAGTTTTCCCGAATTATTGGACTCGGATCAAAAATTTCACCACATTTTACGATTTTCCGATTCTGGTGATTTTCACTAGTGGTACCCCTAGGGAAATCCGTAAAAATTCCGACGAGGCCAATTCTCGATGCGTTGTGACCGGCAAGCTTCCAGTAGCTATTCCAATCGAGTTTTCCCGAATTATTGGACTCGGATCCAAAATTTCACCACTTTTTACGATTTTTCAATTCTGGTGATTTTCCCTAGTGGTAGGGAAATCCGTAAAAATTCGTCAGATTCCGACGAGCCGAATTCTCGATGCGTTGTGACCGGAAGGCTTCCAGTAGCTATTCCAATCGAGTTTTCCTGAATTATTGGACTCGGATCCAAAATTTCACCACTTTTTACGATTTTTCGATTCTGGTGATTTTCCCTAGTGGTACCCCTAGGGAAATCCGTAAAAATTCGTCAGATTCCGACGAGGCCATTTCTCGATGCGTTGCGACCGGCAAGCTTCCAGTAGCTATTCCAATCGAGTTTTCCCGAATTATTGGACTCGGATCCAAAATTTCACCACTTTTTACGATTTTTCGGTTCTGGTGATTTTCCATAGTGGAACCCCTAGGGAAATCCGTAAAAATTTGTCAGATTCCGACGAGCCCAATTCTCGAAGCGTTGTAACCGACAAGCTTCCAGTAGCTAATCCAATCGAGTTTTCCCGAATTATTGGACTCGGATCAAAAATTTCACCACTTTTGACGATTTTTCGATTCTGGTGATTTTCCCTAGTGGTACCCCTAGGGAAATCCGTAAAAATTTCGACGAGGCCAATTCTCGACGCGTTGTGACCGGCAAGCTTCCAGTAGCTATTCCAATCGAGTTTTCCCGAATTATTGGACTCGGATTCAAAATTTTACCACTTTTTACGATTTTTCGATTCTGGTGATTTTCCCTAGTGGTACCCCTAGGGAAATCCGTAAAAATTCGTCAGATTCCGACGAGGCCAATTCTCGATGCATTGTGACCGGCAAGCTTCCAGTAGCTATTCCAATCGAGTTTTCCCGAATTATTGGACTCGGATCCAAAATTTCACCGCTTTTTACGATTTTTCGATTATGGTGATTTTTCCTAGTGGTACCCCTAGGGAAATCCGTAAAAATTCGTCAGATTTCGACGAGCCTAATTCTCGATGCGTTGTGACCGGCAAGCTTCCAGTAGCTATTCCAATTGAGTTTTCCCAAATTATTGGACTCGGATCCAAAATTTTACCACTTTTTACGATTTTTCGATTCTGGTGATTTTCCCTAGTGGTACCCCTAGGGAAATCCGTAGAAATTCGTCAGATTCCGACGAGGCCAATTCTCGATGCATTGTGACAGGCAAGCTTCCAGTAGCTATTCCAATCGAGTTTTCCCGAATTACTGGACTCGGATCCAAAATTTCACCACTTTTTATGATTTTTCGATTCTGGTGATTTTCCCTAGTGGTACCCCTAGGGAAATCCGTAAAAATTCCGACGAGCCGAATTCTCGATGCGTTGTGACCGGAAGGCTTCCAGTAGCTATTCCAATCGAGTTTTCCCGAATTATTGGACTCGGATCCAAAATTTCACCACTTTTTACGATTTTTCGATTCTGGTGATTTTCCCTAGTGGTACCCCTAGGGAAATCCGTAAAAATTCGTTAGATTCCGACGAGGCCATTTCTCGATGCGTTGCGACCGGCAAGCTTCCAGTAGCTATTCCAATCGAGTTTTCCCGAATTATTGGACTCGGATCCAAAATTTCACCACTTTTTACGATTTTTCGATTCTGGTGATTTTCCCTAGTGGTACCCCTAGGGAAATCCGTAAAAATTCGTCAGATTCCGACGAGGCCATTTCTCGATGCGTTGCGACCGGCAAGCTTCCAGTAGCTATTCCAATCGAGTTTTCCCGAATTATTGGACTCGGATCCAAAATTTCACCACTTTTTACGATTTTTCGGTTCTGGTGATTTTCCATAGTGGAACCCCTAGGGAAATCCGTAAAAATTTGTCAGATTCCGACGAGCCCAATTCTCGAAGCGTTGTAACCGACAAGCTTCCAGTAGCTAATCCAATCGAGTTTTCCCGAATTATTGGACTCGGATCAAAAATTTCACCACTTTTGACGATTTTTCGATTCTGGTGATTTTCCCTAGTGGTACCCCTAGGGAAATCCGTAAAAATTTCGACGAGGCCAATTCTCGACGCGTTGTGACCGGCAAGCTTCCAGTAGCTATTCCAATCGAGTTTTCCCAAATTATTGGACTCGTATCCAAAATTTCACCACTTTTTACGATTTTTCGATTCTGGTGATTTTTTCTAGTGGTACCCCTAGGGAAATCCGTAAAAATTCGTCAGATTCCGACGAGCCCAATTCTCGATGCGTTGTGACCGGCAAGCTTCCAGTAGCTATTCCAATCGAGTTTTCCCGAATTATTGGACTCGGATTCAAAATTTTACCACTTTTTACGATTTTTCGATTCTGGTGATTTTCCCTAGTGGTACCCCTAGGGAAATCCGTAAAAATTCGTCAGATTCCGACGAGGCCAATTCTCGATGCATTGTGACCGGCAAGCTTCCAGTAGCTATTCCAATCGAGTTTTCCCGAATTATTGGACTCGGATCCAAAATTTCACCGCTTTTTACGATTTTTCGATTATGGTGATTTTTCCTAGTGGTACCCCTAGGGAAATCCGTAAAAATTCGTCAGATTTCGACGAGCCTAATTCTCGATGCATTGTGACCGGCAAGCTTCCAGTAGCTATTCCAATTGAGTTTTCCCAAATTATTGGACTCGGATCCAAAATTTTACCACTTTTTACGATTTTTCGATTCTGGTGATTTTCCCTAGTGGTACCCCTAGGGAAATCCGTAGAAATTCGTCAGATTCCGACGAGGCCAATTCTCGATGCATTGTGACAGGCAAGCTTCCAGTAGCTATTCCAATCGAGTTTTCCCGAATTACTGGACTCGGATCCAAAATTTCACCACTTTTTATGATTTTTCGATTCTGGTGATTTTCCCTAGTGGTACCCCTAGGGAAATCCGTAAAAATTCCGACGAGCCGAATTCTCGATGCGTTGTGACCGGAAGGCTTCCAGTAGCTATTCCAATCGAGTTTTCCCGAATTATTGGACTCGGATCCAAAATTTCACCACTTTTTACGATTTTTCGATTCTGGTGATTTTCCCTAGTGGTACCCCTAGGGAAATCCGTAAAAATTCGTCAGATTCCGACGAGGCCATTTCTCGATGCGTTGCGACCGGCAAGCTTCCAGTAGCTATTCCAATCGAGTTTTCCCGAATTATTGGACTCGGATCCAAAATTTCACCACTTTTTACGATTTTTCGATTCTGGTGATTTTCCCTAGTGGTACCCCTAGGGAAATCCGTAAAAATTCCGACGAGCCAAATTCTCAATGCGTTGTGACCGGCAAGCTTCCAGTAGCTATTCCAATCGAGTTTTCCCGACTTATTGGACTCGGATCAAAAATTTTACCACATTTTACGATTTTTCGATTCTGGTGATTTTCCCTAGTGGTACCCCTAGGGAAATCCGTAAAAATTCCGACGAGGCCAAATCTCGATACGTTGTGACCGGCAAGCTTTCAGTAGCTATTCCAATCGAGTTTTCCCGAATTATTGGACTCGGATCCAAAATTTCACCACTTTTTACGATTTTTCGATTATGGTGATTTTTCCTAGTGGTACCCCTAGGGAAATCCGTAAAAATTCGTCAGATTTCGACGAGCCTAATTCTCGATATGTTGTGACCGGCAAGCTTCCAGTAGCTATTCCAATCGAGTTGTCCCGAATTATTGGACTCGGATCAAAAATTTTACCACTTTTTACGATTTTTCGATTCTGGTGATTTTCCCTAGTGGTACCCCTAGGAAAATCCGTAAAAATTCGTCAGATTCCGACGAGGCCAATTCTCGATGCATTGTGACCGGCAAGCTTCCAGTAGCTATTCTAATCGAGTTTTCCCGAATTATTGGACTCGGATCCAAAATTTCACCACTTTTTACGATTTTTCGATTCTGGTGATTTTCCCTAGTGGTACCCCTAGGGAAATCCGTAAAAATTCGTCAGATTCCGACGAGGCCAATTCTCGATGCGTTGTGACCGGCAAGCTTCCAGTAGCTATTCCACTCGAGTTTTCCCGAAGTATTGGACTCGGATCCAAAATTTCACCACTTTTACGATTTTTCGATTCTGGTGATTTTCCCTAGTGGTAACCCTAGGGAAATCCGTAAAAATTCCGACGAGGCCAATTCTCGATGCCTTGTGACCGGCAAGCTTCCAGTAGCTATTCCAATCGAGTTTTCCCGACTTATTGGACTCGGATCCAAAATTTCACCACTTTTTCGATTTTTTGATTCTGGTGATTTTACCTAGTGGTACCCCTAGGGAAATCCGTAAAAATTCGTCAGATTCCGACGAGCCGAATTCTCGATGCGTTGTGACCGGAAGGCTTCCAGTAGCTATTCCAATCGAGTTTTCCCGAATTATTGGACTCGGATCCAAAATTTCACCACTTTTTACGATTTTTCGATTCTGGTGATTTTCCCTAGTGGTACCCCTAGGAAAATCCGTAAAAATTTCGACGAGGCCAATTCTCGATGCGTTGTGACCGGCAAGCTTCCAGTAGCTATTCCAATCTAGTTTTTTCAAATTATTGGACTCGTATCCAAAATTTCATCACTTTTTACGATTTTTCGATTCTGGTGATTTTTCCTAGTGGTACCCCTAGGGAAATCCGTAAAAATTCGTCAGATTCCGACGAGCCCAATTCTCGATGCGTTGTGACCGGCAAGCTTCCAGTAGCTATTCCAATCGAGTTTTCCCAAATTATTGGACTCGGATTCAAAATTTTACCACTTTTTACGATTTTTCGATTCTGGTGATTTTCCCTAGTGGTACCCCTAGGGAAATCCGTAAAAATTCGTCAGATTCCGACGAGGCCAATTCTCGATGCATTGTGACCGGCAAGCTTCCAGTTGCTATTCCAATCGAGTTTTCCCGAATTATTGGACTCGGGTCAAAAATTTCACCACTTTTTACGATTTTTCGATTATGGTGATTTTCCCTAGTGGTACCCCTAGGGAAATCCGTAAAAATTCGTCAGATTCCGACGAGGCCAATTCTCGATGCGTTGTGACCGGCAAGCTTCCAGTAGCTATTCCAATCAAGTTTTCCCGAATTATAGGACTCGGATCCAAAATTTCACCACTTTTTACGATTTTTCGATTCTGGTGATTTTCCCTAGTGGTAGGGAAATCCGTAAAAATTCGTTAGATTCCGACGAGCAGAATTCTCGATGCGTTGTGACCGGCAAGCTTCCAGTAGCTATTCCAATCGAGTTTTCCCGAATTATTGGACTCGGATCCAAAATTTCACCACTTTTTACGATTTTTCGATTCTGGTGATTTTACCTAGTGGTACCCCTAGGGAAATCCGTAAAAATTCGTCAGATTCCGACGAGCCGAATTCTCGATGCGTTGTGACCGGAAGGCTTCCAGTAGCTATTCCAATCGAGTTTTCCTGAATTATTGGACTCGGATCCAAAATTTCACCACTTTTTACGATTTTTCGATTCTGGTGATTTTCCCTAGTGGTACCCCTAGGGAAATCCGTAAAAATTCGTCAGATTCCGACGAGGCCATTTCTCGATGCGTTGCGACCGGCAGGCTTCCAGTAGCTATTCCAATCGAGTTTTCCCGAATTATTGGACTCGGATCCAAAATTTCACCACTTTTTACGATTTTTCGGTTCTGGTGATTTTCCATAGTGGAACCCCTAGGGAAATCCGTAAAAATTTGTCAGATTCCGACGAGCACAATTCTCGAAGCGTTGTAACCGACAAGCTTCCAGTAGCTAATCCAATCGAGTTTTCCCGAATTATTGGACTCGGATCAAAAATTTCACCACTTTTGACGATTTTTCGATTCTGGTGATTTTCCCTAGTGGTACCCCTAGGGAAATCCGTAAAAATTTCGACGAGGCCAATTCTCGACGCGTTGTGACCGGCAAGCTTCCAGTAGCTATTCCAATCGAGTTTTCCCAAATTATTGGACTCGTATCCAAAATTTCACCACTTTTTACGATTTTTCGATTCTGGTGATTTTTCCTAGTGGTACCCCTAGGGAAATCCGTAAAAATTCGTCAGATTCCGACGAGCCCATTTCTCGATGCGTTGTGACCGGCAAGCTTCCAGTAGCTATTCCAATCGAGTTTTCCCGAATTATTGGACTCGGATTCAAAATTTTACCACTTTTTACGATTTTTCGATTCTGGTGATTTTCCCTAGTGGTACCCCTAGGGAAATCCGTAAAAATTCGTCAGATTCCGACGAGGCCAATTCTCGATGCATTGTGACCGGCAAGCTTCCAGTAGCTATTCCAATCGAGTTTTCCCAAATTATTGGACTCGGATCCAAAATTTCACCACTTTTTACGATTTTTCGATTATGGTGATTTTTCCTAGTGGTACCCCTAGGGAAATCCGTAAAAATTCGTCAGATTTCGACGAGCCTAATTCTCGATGCGTTGTGACCGGCAAGCTTCCAGTAGCTATTCCAATCGAGTTTTTCCAAATTATTGGACTCGGATCCAAAATTTTACCACTTTTTACGATTTTTCGATTCTGGTGATTTTCCCTAGTGGTACCCCTAGGGAAATCCGTAAAAATTCGTCAGATTCCGACGAGGCCAATTCTCGATGCATTGTGACAGGCAAGCTTCCAGTAGCTATTCCAATCGAGTTTTCCCGAATTACTGGACTCGGATCCAAAATTTCACCACTTTTTACGATTTTTCGATTCTGGTGATTTTTCCTAGTGGTACCCCTAGGGAAATCCGTAAAAATTCCGACGAGCCGAATTCTCGATGCGTTGTGACCGGAAGGCTTCCAGTAGCTATTCCAATCGAGTTTTCCCGAATTATTGGACTCGGATCCAAAATTTCACCACTTTTTACGATTTTTCGATTCTGGTGATTTTCCCTAGTGGTACCCCTAGGGAAATCCGTAAAAATTCGTCAGATTCCGACGAGGCCATTTCTCGATGCGTTGCGACCGGCAAGCTTCCAGTAGCTATTCCAATCGAGTTTTCCCGAATTATTGGACTCGGATCCAAAATTTCACCACTTTTTACGATTTTTCGATTCTGGTGATTTTCCCTAGTGGTACCCCTAGGGAAATCCGTAAAAATTCCGACGAGCCAAATTCTCAATGCGTTGTGACCGGCAAGCTTCCAGTAGCTATTCCAATCGAGTTTTCCCGAAGTATTGGACTCGGATCAAAAATTTTACCACATTTTACGATTTTTCGATTCTGGTGATTTTCCCTAGTGGTACCCCTAGGGAAATCCGTAAAAATTCCGACGAGGCCAATTCTCGATACGTTGTGACCGGCAAGCTTTCAGTAGCTATTCCAATCGAGTTTTCCCGAATTATTGGACTCGGATCCATAATTTCACCACTTTTTACGATTTTTCGATTATGGTGATTTTTCCTAATGGTACCCCTAGGGAAATCCGTAAAAATTCGTCAGATTTCGACGAGCCTAATTCTCGATGTGTTGTGACCGGCAAGCTTCCAGTAGCTATTCCAATCGAGTTGTCCCGAATTATTGGACTCGGATCCAAAATTTTACCACTTTTTACGATTTTTCGATTCTGGTGATTTTTCCTAGTGGTACCCGTAGGAAAATCCGTAAAAATTCGTCAGATTCCGACGAGGCAAATTCTCGATGCATTGTGACCGGCAAGCTTCCAGTAGCTATTCCAATCGAGTTTTCCCGAATTATTGGACTCGGATCCAAAATTTCACCACTTTTTACGATTTTTCGATTCTGGTGATTTTCCCTAGTGGTACCCCTAGGGAAATCCGTAAAAATTCGTCAGATTCCGACGAGCACAATTCTCGATGCGTTGTGACCGGCAAGCTTCCAGTAGCTATTCCAATCGAGTTTTCCCGAAGTATTGGACTCGGATCCAAAATTTCACCACTTTTTACGATTTTTCGATTCTGGTGATTTTCCCTAGTGGTAACCCTAGGGAAATCCGTAAAAATTCCGACGAGGCCAATTCTCGATGCCTTGTGACCGGCAAGCTTCCTGTAGCTATTCCAATCGAGTTTTCCCGACTTATTGGACTCGGATCCAAAATTTCACCACTTTTTCGATTTTTTGATTCTGGTGATTTTACCTAGTGGTACCCCTAGGGAAATCCGTAAAAATTCGTCAGATTCCGATGAGCCGAATTCTCGATGCGTTGTGACCGGAAGGCTTCCAGTAGCTATTCCAATCGAGTTTTCCCGAATTATTGGACTCGGATCCAAAATTTCACCACTTTTTACGATTTTTCGATTCTGGTGATTTTCCCTAGTGGTACCCCTAGGGAAATCCGTAAAAATTTCGACGAGGCCAATTCTCGATGCGTTGTGACCGGCAAGCTTCCAGTAGCTATTCCAATCTAGTTTTTTCAAATTATTGGACTCGTATCCAAAATTTCATCACTTTTTACGATTTTTCGATTCTGGTAATTTTTCCTAGTGGTACCCCTAGGGAAATCCGTAAAAATTCGTCAGATTCCGACGAGCCCAATTCTCGATGCGTTGTGACCGGCAAGCTTCCAGTAGCTATTCCAATCGAGTTTTCCCAAATTATTGGACTCGGATTCAAAATTTTACCACTTTTTACGATTTTTCGATTCTGGTGATTTTCCCTAGTGGTACCCCTAGGGAAATCCGTAAAAATTCGTCAGATTCCGACGAGGCCAATTCTCGATGCATTGTGACCGGCAAGCTTCCAGTTGCTATTCCAATCAAGTTTTCCCGAATTATTGGACTCGGGTCCAAAATTTCACCACTTTTTACGATTTTTCGATTCTGGTGATTTTCCCTAGTGGTACCCCTAGGGAAATCCGTAAAAATTCGTCAGATTCCGACGAGGCCAATTCTCGATGCGTTGTGACTGGCAAGCTTTCAGTAGCTATTCCAATCAAGTTTTCCCGAATTATAGGACTCGGATCCAAAATTTCACCACTTTTTACGATTTTTCGATTCTGGTGATTTTCCCTAGTGGTAGGGAAATCCATAAAAATTCGTCAGATTCCGACGAGCAGAATTCTCGATGCGTTGTGACCGGCAAGCTTCCAGTAGCTATTCCAATCGAGTTTTCCCGAATTATTGGACTCGGATCCAAAATTTCACCACTTTTTACGATTTTTCGATTCTGGTGATTTTACCTAGTGGTACCCCTAGGGAAATCCGTAAAAATTCGTCAGATTCCGACGAGCCGAATTCTCGATGCGTTGTGACCGGAAGGCTTCCAGTAGCTATTCCAATCGAGTTTTCCTGAATTATTGGACTCGGATCCAAAATTTCACCACTTTTTACGATTTTTCGATTCTGGTGATTTTCCCTAGTGGTACCCCTAGGGAAATCCGTAAAAATTCGTCAGATTCCGACGAGGCCATTTCTCGATGCGTTGCGACCGGCAAGCTTCCAGTAGCTATTCCAATCGAGTTTTCCCGAATTATTGGACTCGGATCCAAAATTTCACCACTTTTTACGATTTTTCGGTTCTGGTGAATTTCCATAGTGGAACCCCTAGGGAAATTCGTAAAAATTTGTCAGATTCCGACGAGCCCAATTCTCGAAGCGTTGTAACCGACAAGCTTCCAGTAGCTAATCCAATCGAGTTTTCCCGAATTATTGGACTCGGATCAAAAATTTCACCACTTTTGACGATTTTTCGATTCTGGTGATTTTCCCTAGTGGTACCCCTAGGGAAATCCGTAAAAATTTCGACGAGGCCAATTCTCGACGCGTTGTGACCGGCAAGCTTCCAGTAGCTATTCCAATCGAGTTTTCCCAAATTATTGGACTCGTATCCAAAATTTCACCACTTTTTACGATTTTTCGATTCTGGTGATTTTTCCTAGTGGTACCCCTAGGGAAATCCGTAAAAATTCGTCAGATTCCGACGAGCCCAATTCTCGATGCGTTGTGACCGGCAAGCTTCCAGTAGCTATTCCAATCGAGTTTTCCCGAATTATTGGACTCGGATTCAAAATTTTACCACTTTTTACGATTTTTCGATTCTGGTGATTTTCCCTAGTGGTACCCCTAGGGAAATCCGTAAAAATTCGTCAGATTCCGACGAGGCCAATTCTCGATGCATTGTGACCGGCAAGCTTCCAGTAGCTATTCCAATCGAGTTTTCCCGAATTATTGGACTCGGATCCAAAATTTCACCACTTTTTACGATTTTTCGATTATGGTGATTTTTCCTAGTGGTACCCCTAGGGAAATCCGTAAAAATTCGTCAGATTTCGACGAGCCTAATTCTCGATGCGTTGTGACCGGCAAGCTTCCAGTAGCTATTCCAATCGAGTTTTCCCAAATTATTGGACTCGGATCCAAAATTTTACCACTTTTTACGATTTTTCGATTCTGGTGATTTTCCCTAGTGGTACCCCTAGGGAAATCCGTAAAAATTCGTCAGATTCCGACGAGGCCAATTCTCGATGCATTGTGACAGGCAAGCTTCCAGTAGCTATTCCAATCGAGTTTTCCCGAATTACTGGACTCGGATCCAAAATTTCACCACTTTTTACGATTTTTCGATTCTGGTGATTTTCCCTAGTGGTACCCCTAGGGAAATCCGTAAAAATTCCGACGAGCCGAATTCTCGATGCGTTGTGACCGGAAGGCTTCCAGTAGCTATTCCAATCGAGTTTTCCCGAATTATTGGACTCGGATCCAAAATTTCACCACTTTTTACGATTTTTCGATTCTGGTGATTTTCCCTAGTGGTACCCCTAGGGAAATCCGTAAAAATTCGTCAGATTCCGACGAGGCCATTTCTCGATGCGTTGCGACCGGCAAGCTTCCAGTAGCTATTCCAATCGAGTTTTCCCGAATTATTGGACTCGGATCCAAAATTTCACCACTTTTTACGATTTTTCGATTCTGGTGATTTTCCCTAGTGGTACCCCTAGGGAAATCCGTAAAAATTCCGACGAGCCAAATTCTCAATGCGTTGTGACCGGCAAGCTTCCAGTAGCTATTCCAATCGAGTTTTCCCGAATTATTGGACTCGGATCAAAAATTTTACCACATTTTACGATTTTTCGATTCTGGTGATTTTCCCTAGTGGTACCCCTAGGGAAATCCGTAAAAATTCCGACGAGGCCAATTCTCGATACGTTGTGACCGGCAAGCTTTCAGTAGCTATTCCAATCGAGTTTTCCCGAATTATTGGACTCGGATCCAAAATTTCACCACTTTTTACGATTTTTCGATTATGGTGATTTTTCCTAGTGGTACCCCTAGGGAAATCCGTAAAAATTCGTCAGATTTCGACGAGCCTAATTCTCGATGTGTTGTGACCGGCAAGCTTCCAGTAGCTATTCCAATCGAGTTGTCCCGAATTATTGGACTCGGATCCAAAATTTTACCACTTTTTACGATTTTTCGATTCTGGTGATTTTCCCTAGTGGTACCCCTAGGAAAATCCGTAAAAATTCGTCAGATTCCGACGAGGCCAATTCTCGATGCATTGTGACCGGCAAGCTTCCAGTAGCTATTCCAATCGAGTTTTCCCGAATTATTGGACTCGGATCCAAAATTTCACCACTTTTTACGATTTTTCGATTCTGGTGATTTTCCCTAGTGGTACCCCTAGGAAAATCCGTAAAAATTCGTCAGATTCCGACGAGGCCAATTCTCGATGCGTTGTGACCGGCAAGCTTCCAGTAGCTATTCCAATCGAGTTTTCCCGAAGTATTGGACTCGGATCCAAAATTTCACCACTTTTTACGATTTTTCGATTCTGGTGATTTTCCCTAGTGGTAACCCTAGGGAAATCCGTAAAAATTCCGACGAGGCCAATTCTCGATGCCTTGTGACCGACAAGCTTCCAGTAGCTATTCCAATCGAGTTTTCCCGACTTATTGGACTCGGATCCAAAATTTCACCACTTTTTCGATTTTTTGATTCTGGTGATTTTACCTAGTGGTACCCCTAGGGAAATCCGTAAAAATTCGTCAGATTCCGACGAGCCGAATTCTCGATGCGTTGTGACCGGAAGGCTTCCAGTAGCTATTCCAATCGAGTTTTCCCGAATTATTGGACTCGGATCCAAAATTTCACCACTTTTTACGATTTTTCGATTCTGGTGATTTTCCCTAGTGGTACCCCTAGGGAAATCCGTAAAAATTCGTCAGATTCCGACGAGGCCATTTCTCGATGCGTTGCGACCGGCAAGCTTCCAGTAGCTATTCCAATCGAGTTTTCCCGAATTATTGGACTCGGATCCAAAATTTCACCACTTTTTACGATTTTTCGATTCTGGTGATTTTCCCTAGTGGTACCCCTAGGGAAATCCGTAAAAATTCCGACGAGCCAAATTCTCAATGCGTTGTGACCGGCAAGCTTCCAGTAGCTATTCCAATCGAGTTTTCCCGAATTATTGGACTCGGATCAAAAATTTTACCACATTTTACGATTTTTCGATTCTGGTGATTTTCCCTAGTGGTACCCCTAGGGAAATCCGTAAAAATTCCGACGAGGCCAATTCTCGATACGTTGTGACCGGCAAGCTTTCAGTAGCTATTCCAATCGAGTTTTCCCGAATTATTGGACTCGGATCCAAAATTTCACCACTTTTTACGATTTTTCGATTATGGTGATTTTTCCTAGTGGTACCCCTAGGGAAATCCGTAAAAATTCGTCAGATTTCGACGAGCCTAATTCTCGATGTGTTGTGACCGGCAAGCTTCCAGTAGCTATTCCAATCGAGTTGTCCCGAATTATTGGACTCGGATCCAAAATTTTACCACTTTTTACGATTTTTCGATTCTGGTGATTTTCCCTAGTGGTACCCCTAGGAAAATCCGTAAAAATTCGTCAGATTCCGACGAGGCCAATTCTCGATGCATTGTGACCGGCAAGCTTCCAGTAGCTATTCCAATCGAGTTTTCCCGAATTATTGGACTCGGATCCAAAATTTCACCACTTTTTACGATTTTTCGATTCTGGTGATTTTCCCTAGTGGTACCCCTAGGAAAATCCGTAAAAATTCGTCAGATTCCGACGAGGCCAATTCTCGATGCGTTGTGACCGGCAAGCTTCCAGTAGCTATTCCAATCGAGTTTTCCCGAAGTATTGGACTCGGATCCAAAATTTCACCACTTTTTACGATTTTTCGATTCTGGTGATTTTCCCTAGTGGTAACCCTAGGTAAATCCGTAAAAATTCCGACGAGGCCAATTCTCGATGCCTTGTGACCGACAAGCTTCCAGTAGCTATTCCAATCGAGTTTTCCCGACTTATTGGACTCGGATCCAAAATTTCACCACTTTTTCGATTTTTTGATTCTGGTGATTTTACCTAGTGGTACCCCTAGGGAAATCCGTAAAAATTCGTCAGATTCCGACGAGCCGAATTCTCGATGCGTTGTGACCGGAAGGCTTCCAGTAGCTATTCCAATCGAGTTTTCCCGAATTATTGGACTCGGATCCAAAATTTCACCACTTTTTACGATTTTTCGATTCTGGTGATTTTCCCTAGTGGTACCCCTAGGGAAATCCGTAAAAATTTCGACGAGGCCAATTCTCGATGCGTTGTGACCGGCAAGCTTCCAGTAGCTATTCCAATCTAGTTTTTTCAAATTATTGGACTCGTATCCAAAATTTCATCACTTTTTACGATTTTTCGATTCTGGTGATTTTTCCTAGTGGTACCCCTAGGGAAATCCGTAAAAATTCGTCAGATTCCGACGAGCCCAATTCTCGATGCGTTGTGACCGGCAAGCTTCCAGTAGCTATTCCAATCGAGTTTTCCCAAATTATTGGACTCGGATTCAAAATTTTACCACTTTTTACGATTTTTCGATTCTGGTGATTTTCCCTAGTGGTACCCCTAGGGAAATCCGTAAAAATTCGTCAGATTCCGACGAGGCCAATTCTCGATGCATTGTGACCGGCAAGCTTCCAGTTGCTATTCCAATCGAGTTTTCCCGAATTATTGGACTCGGGTCCAAAATTTCACCACTTTTTACGATTTTTCGATTCTGGTGATTTTCCCTAGTGGTACCCCTAGGGAAATCCGTAAAAATTCGTCAGATTCCGACGAGGCCAATTCTCGATGCGTTGTGACCGGCAAGCTTCCAGTAGCTATTCCAATCAAGTTTTCCCGAATTATAGGACTCGGATCCAAAATTTCACCACTTTTTACGATTTTTCGATTCTGGTGATTTTCCCTAGTGGTAGGGAAATCCGTAAAAATTCGTCAGATTCCGACGAGCAGAATTCTCGATGCGTTGTGACCGGCAAGCTTCCAGTAGCTATTCCAATCGAGTTTTCCCGAATTATTGGACTCGGATCCAAATTTTCACCACTTTTTACGATTTTTCGATTCTGGTGATTTTACCTAGTGGTACCCCTAGGGAAATCCGTAAAAATTCGTCAGATTCCGACGAGCCGAATTCTCGATGCGTTGTGACCGGAAGGCTTCCAATAGCTATTCCAATCGAGTTTTCCTGAATTATTGGACTCGGATCCAAAATTTCACCACTTTTTACGATTTTTCGATTCTGGTGATTTTCCCTAGTGGTACCCCTAGGGAAATCCGTAAAAATTCGTCAGATTCCGACGAGGCCATTTCTCGATGCGTTGCGACCGGCAAGCTTCCAGTAGCTATTCCAATCGAGTTTTCCCGAATTATTGGACTCGGATCCAAAATTTCACCACTTTTTACGATTTTTCGGTTCTGGTGATTTTCCATAGTGGAACCCCTAGGGAAATCCGTAAAAATTTGTCAGATTCCGACGAGCCCAATTCTCGAAGCGTTGTAACCGACAAGCTTCCAGTAGCTAATCCAATCGAGTTTTCCCGAATTATTGGACTCGGATCAAAAATTTCACCACTTTTGACGATTTTTCGATTCTGGTGATTTTCCCTAATGGTACCCCTAGGGAAATCCGTAAAAATTTCGACGAGGCCAATTCTCGACGCGTTGTGACCGGCAAGCTTCCAGTAGCTATTCCAATCGAGTTTTCCCAAATTATTGGACTCGTATCCAAAATTTCACCACTTTTTACGATTTTTTGATTCTGGTGATTTTTCCTAGTGGTACCCCTAGGGAAATCCGTAAAAATTCGTCAGATTCCGACGAGCCCAATTCTCGATGCGTTGTGACCGGCAAGCTTCCAGTAGCTATTCCAATCGAGTTTTCCCGAATTATTGGACTCGGATTAAAAATTTTACCACTTTTTACGATTTTTCGATTCTGGTGATTTTCCCTAGTGGTACCCATAGGAAAATCCGTAAAAATTCGTCAGATTCCGACGAGGCCAATTCTCGATGCATTGTGACCGGCAAGCTTCCAGTAGCTATTCCAATCGAGTTTTCCCGAATTATTGGACTCGGATCCAAAATTTCACCAGTTTTTACGATTTTTCGATTATGGTGATTTTTCCTAGTGGTACCCCTAGGGAAATCCGTAAAAATTCGTCTGATTTCGACGAGCCTAATTCTCGATGCGTTGTGACCGGCAAGCTTCCAGTAGCTATTCCAATCGAGTTTTCCCAAATTATTGGACTCGGATCCAAAATTTTACCACTTTTTACGATTTTTCGATTCTGGTGATTTTCCCTAGTGGTACCCCTAGGGAAATCCGTAAAAATTCGTCAGATTCCGACGAGGCCAATTCTCGATGCATTGTGACAGGCAAGCTTCCAGTAGCTATTCCAATCGAGTTTTCCCGAATTACTGGACTCGGATCCAAAATTTCACCACTTTTTACGATTTTTCGATTCTGGTGATTTTCCCTAGTGGTACCCCTAGGGAAATCCGTAAAAATTCCGACGAGCCGAATTCTCGATGCGTTGTGACCGGAAGGCTTCCAGTAGCTATTCCAATCGAGTTTTCCCGAATTATTGGACTCGGATCCAAAATTTCACCACTTTTTACGATTTTTCGATTCTGGTGATTTTCCCTAGTGGTACCCCTAGGGAAATCCGTAAAAATTCGTCAGATTCCGACGAGGCCATTTCTCCATGCGTTGCGACCGGCAAGCTTCCAGTAGCTATTCCAATCGAGTTTTCCCGAATTATTGGACTCGGATCCAAAATTTCACCACTTTTTACGATTTTTCGATTCTGGTGATTTTCCCTAGTGGTACCCCTAGGGAAATCCGTAAAAATTCCGACGAGCCAAATTCTCAATGCGTTGTGACCGGCAAGCTTCCAGTAGCTATTCCAATCGAGTTTTCCCGAATTATTGGACTCGGTTTAAAAATTTTACCACATTTTACGATTTTTCGATTCTGGTGATTTTCCCTAGTGGTACCCCTAGGGAAATCCGTAAAAATTCCGACGAGGCCAATTCTCGATACGTTGTGACCGGCAAGCTTTCAGTAGCTATTCCAATCGAGTTTTCCCGAATTATTGGACTCGGATCCAAAATTTCACCACTTTTTACGATTTTTCAATTATGGTGATTTTTCCTAGTGGTACCCCTAGGGAAATCCGTAAAAATTCGTCAGATTTCGACGAGCCTAATTCTCGATGTGTTGTGACCGGCAAGCTTCCAGTAGCTATTCCAATCGAGTTGTCCCGAATTATTTGACTCGGATCCAAAATTTTACCACTTTTTACGATTTTTCGATTCTGGTGATTTTCCCTAGTGGTACCCCTAGGAAAATCCGTAAATATTCGTCAGATTCCGACGAGGCCAATTCTCGATGCATTGTGACCGGCAAGCTTCCAGTAGCTATTCCAATCGAGTTTTCCCGAATTATTGGACTCGGATCCAAAATTTCACCACTTTTTACGATTTTTCGATTCTGGTGATTTTCCCTAGTGGTACCCCTAGGGAAATCCGTAAAAATTCGTCAGATTCCGACGAGGCCAATTCTCGATGCGTTGTGACCGGCAAGCTTCCAGTAGCTATTCCAATCGAGTTTTCTCGAAGTATTGGACTCGGATCCAAAATTTCACCACTTTTTACGATTTTTCGATTCTGGTGATTTTCCCTAGTGGTAACCCTAGGGAAATCCGTAAAAATTCCGACGAGGCCAATTCTCGATGCCTTGTGACCGGCAAGCTTCCAGTAGCTATTCCAATCGAGTTTTCCCGACTTATTGGACTCGGATCCAAAATTTCACCACTTTTTCGATTTTTTGATTCTGGTGATTTTACCTAGTGGTACCACTAGGGAAATCCGTAAAAATTCGTCAGATTCCGACGAGCCGAATTCTCGATGCGTTGTGACCGGAAGGCTTCCAGTAGCTATTCCAATCGAGTTTTCCCGAATTATTGGACTCGGATCCAAAATTTCACCACTTTTTACGATTTTTCGATTCTGGTGATTTTTCCTAGTGGTACCCCTAGGGAAATCCGTAAAAATTTCGACGAGGCCAATTCTTGATGCGTTGTGACCGGCAAGCTTCCAGTATCTATTCCAATCTAGTTTTTTCAAATTATTGGACTCGTATCCAAAATTTCATCACTTTTTACGATTTTTAGATTCTGGTGATTTTTCCTAGTGGTACCCCTAGGGAAATCCGTAAAAATTCGTCAGATTCCGACGAGCCCAATTCTCGATGCGTTGTGACCGGCAAGCTTCCAGTAGCTATTCCAATCGAGTTTTTCCGAATTATTGGACTCGGATCTAAAATTTCACCACTTTTTACGATTTTTCGATTCTGGTGATTTTCCCTAGTGGTACCCCTAGGGAAATCCGTAAAAATTCTTCAGATTCCGACGAGGCCAATTCTCGATGCATTGTCACCGGCAAGCTTCCAGTAGCTATTCCAATCGAGTTTTCCCGAATTATTGGACTCGGATCCAAAATTTAACCACTTTTTACAATTTTTCGATTCTGGTGATTTTCCCTAGTGGTACCCCTAGGGAAATCCGTAAAAATTTCGACGAGGCCAATTCTCGATGCGTTGTGACCGGCAAGCTTCCAGTATCTATTCCAATCTAGTTTTTTCAAATTATTGGACTCGTATCCAAAATTTCATCACTTTTTACGATTTTTCGATTCTGGTGATTTTTCCTAGTGGTACCCCTAGGGAAATCCGTAAAAATTCGTCAGATTCCGACGAGCCCAATTCTCGATGCGTTGTGACCGGCAAGCTTCCAGTAGCTATTCCAATCGAGTTTTCCCAAATTATTGGACTCGGATTCAAAATTTTACCACTTTTTACGATTTTTCGATTCTGGTGATTTTCCCTAGTGGTACCCCTAGGGAAATCCGTAAAAATTCGTCAGATTCCGACGAGGCCAATTCTCGATGCATTGTGACCGGCAAGCTTCCAGTTGCTATTCCAATCGAGTTTTCCCGAATTATTGGACTCGGGTCCAAAATTTCACAACTTTTTACGATTTTTCGATTTTGGTGATTTTCCCTAGTGGTACCCCTAGGGAAATCCGTAAAAATTCGTCAGATTCCGACGAGGCCAATTCTCGATGCGTTGTGACCGGCAAGCTTCCAGTAGCTATTCCAATCAAGTTTTCCCGAATTATAGGACTCGGATCCAAAATTTCACCATTTTTTACGATTTTTCGATTCTGGTGATTTTCCCTACGGGTAGGGAAATCCGTAAAAATTCGTCAGATTCCGACGAGCAGAATTCTCGATGCGTTGTGACCGGCAAGCTTCCAGTAGCTATTCCAATCGAGTTTTCCCGAATTATTGGACTCGGATCAAAAATTTCACCACTTTTTACGATTTTTCGATTCTGGTGATCTTCCCTAGTGGTATCCCTAGGGAAATCCGTAAAAATTCGTCAGATTCCGACGAGCCGAATTCTCAATGCGTTGTGACCGGCAAGCTTCCAGTAGCTATTCCAATCGAGTTTTCCCGAATTATTGGACTCGGATCCAAAATTTCACCACTTTTTACGATTTTTCGATTTTGGTGATTTTCCCTATTGGTACCCCTAGGGAAATCCGTAAAAATTTGTTAGATTCCGACGAGCGCAATTCTCGATGCGTTGTGACCGGCAAGCTTCCAGTAGCTATTCCAATCGAGTTTTCCCTAATTATTGGACTCGGATCCAAAATTTCACCACTTTTTACGATTTTTCGATTCTGATGATTTTCCCTAGTGGTACCCCTAGGGAAATCCGTAAAAATTCATCAGATTCCGACGAGCCCAATTCTCGATGCGTTGTAACCGGCAAGCTTCCAGTAGCTATTCCAATCGAGTTTTCCCGAATTATTGGACTCGGATCAAAAATTTCACCACTTTTGACGATTTTTCGATTCTGATGATTTTCCCTAGTGGTAACCCTAGGGAAATCCGTAAAAATTTCGACGAGGCCAATTGTCGATGCGTTGTGATCGGAAAGATTCCAGTAGCTATTCCAATCGAGTTTTCACGAATTATTGGACTCGGATCCAAAATTTCAACACTTTTTACGATTTTTCGATTCTGGTGATTTTACCTAGTGGTACCCCTAGGGAAATCCGTAAAAATTCATCAGATTTTGACGAGCCGAATTCTCGATGCGTTGTGACCGGAAGGCTTCCAGTAGCTATTCCAATCGAGTTTTCCCGAATTATTGGACTCGGATCCAAAATTTCACCACTTTTTACGATTTTTCGATTCTGGTGATTTTCCCTAGTGGTACCCCTAGGGAAATCCGTAAAAATTCGTCAGATTCCGACGAGGCCATTTCTCGATGCGTTGCGACCGGCAAGCTTCCAGTAGCTATTCCAATCGAGTTTTCCCAAATTATTGGACTCGGATCCAAAATTTCACCACTTTTTACGATTTTTCGATTCTGGTGATTTTCCCTAGTGGTACGCCTAGGGAAATCCGTAAAAATTCCGACGAGCCTAATTCTCAATGCGTTGTGACCGGCAAGCTTTCAGTAGCTATTCCAATCGAGTTTTCCCGAATTATTGGACTCGGATCAAAAATTTTACCACATTTTACGATTTTTCGATTCTGGTGATTTTCCCTAGTGGTACCCCTAGGGAAATCCGTAAAAATTCCGACGAGGCCAATTCTCGATACGTTGTGACCGGCAAGCTTTCAGTAGCTATTCCAATCGAGTTTTCCCGAATTATTGGACTCGGATCCAAAATTTCACCACTTTTTACGATTTTTCGATTATGGTGATTTTTCCTAGTGGTACCCCTAGGGAAATCCGTAAAAATTCGTCAGATTTGGACGAGCCTAATTCTCGATGTGTTGTGACCGGCAAGCTTCCAGTAGCTATTCCAATCGAGTTTTCCCGAATTATTGGACTCGGATCCAAAATTTTACCACTTTTTACGATTTTTCAATTCTGGTGATTTTCCCTAGTGGTACCCCTAGGAAAATCCGTAAAAATTCGTCAGATTCCGACGAGGCCAATTCTCGATGCATTGTGACCGGCAAGCTTCAAGTAGCTATTCCAATCGAGTTTTCCCGAATTATTGGACTCGGATCCAAAATTTCACCACTTTTTACGATTTTTCGATTCTGGTGATTTTCCTTAGTGGTACCCCTAGGGAAATCCGTAAAAATTCGTCAGATTTCGACGAGGCCAATTCTTGATGCGTTGTGACCGGCAAGCTTCCAGTAGCTATTCCAATCGAGTTTTCCCTAATTATTGGACTCGGATCCAAAATTTCACCACTTTTTACGATTTTTCGATTCTGGTGATTTTCCCTAGTGGTACCCCTAGGGAAATCCGTAAAAATTCCGACGAGGCCAATTCTCGATGCCTTGTGACTGGCAAGCTTCCAGTAGCTATTCCAATCGAGTTTTCCCGAATTAATGGACTCGGATCCAAAATTTCACCACTTTTTACGATTTTTTGATTCTGGTGATTTTACCTAGTGGTACCGCTAGGGAAATCCGTAAAAATTCGTCAGATTCCGACGAGCCGAATTCTCGATGCGTTGTGACCGGAAGGCTTCCAGTAGCTATTCCAATCGAGTTTTCCCGAATTATTGGACTCGGATCCAAAATTTCACCACTTTTTACGATTTTTCGATTCTGGTGATTTTCCCTAGTGGTACCCCTAGGGAAATCCGTAAAAATTCCGACGAGGCCAATTCTCGATGCCTTGTGACCGGCAAGCTTCCAGTAGCTATTCCAATCGAGTTTTCCCGAATTAATGGACTCGGATCCAAAATTTCACCACTTTTTACGATTTTTTGATTCTGGTGATTTTACCTAGTGGTACCGCTAGGGAAATCCGTAAAAATTCGTCAGATTCCGACGAGCCGAATTCTCGATGCGTTGTGACCGGAAGGCTTCCAGTAGCTATTCCAATCGAGTTTTACCGAATTATTGGACTCGGATCCAAAATTTCACCACTTTTTACGATTTTTCGATTCTGGTGATTTTCCCTAGTGGTACCCCTAGGGAAATCCGTAAAAATTCCGACGAGCCAAATTCTCGATGCGTTGTGACCGGCAAGCTTCCAGTAGCTATTCCAATCGAGTTTTCCCGAATTATTGGACTCGGATCAAAAATTTCACCACTTTTTACGATTTTTCGATTCTGGTGATTTTCCCTATTGGTACCCCTAGGGAAATCCGTAAAAATTCCGACGAGCCAAATTCTCGATGCGTTGTTACCGGCAAGCTTCCAGTAGCTATTCCAATTGATTTTTCCCGAATTATTGGACTCGGATCAAAAATTTACCACTTTTTACGATTTTTCGATTCTGGTGATTTTCCCTAGTGGTACCCCTAGGGAAATCCGTAAAAATTTTGACGAGGCCAATTCTCGATTCGTTGTGACCGGCAAGCTTCCAGTATCTATTCCAATCTAGTTTTCCAGAATTATTGGACTCGGATCCAAAATTTCACCACTTTTTAAGATTTTTCGATTCTGGTGATTTTCCCTAGTAGTACCCCTAGGGAAATCCGTAAAAATTCCGACGAGGCCAATTCTCGATGCGTTGTGACCGGCAAGCTTCCAGTAGCTATTCCAATCGAGTTTTCCAGAATTATTGGACTCGGATCCAAAATTTCACCACTTTTTACGATTTTTCGATTCTGGTGATTTTCCCTAGTGGTACCCCTGGGAAAATCCGTAAAAATTCGTCAGATTCCGACGAGCCCAATTCTCGATGTGTTGTGACCGGCAAGCTTCCAGTAGCTATTCCAATCGATTTTTCCCTTATTATTGGACTCGGATCCAAAATTTCACCGCTTTTTACGATTTTTCGATTCTGATGATTTTCCCTAGTGGTACCCCTAGGGAAATCCGTAAAAATTTCGACGAGGCCAATTCTCGATGCGTTGTGACCGGCAAGCTTCCAGTAGCTATTCCAATTGATTTTTCCCGAATTATTGGACACGGATCAAAAATTTACCACTTTTTACGATTTTTCGATTCTGGTGATTTTCCCAAGTGGTACCCCTAGGGAAATCCGTAAAAATTTCGACGAGGCCAATTCTCGATTCGTTGTGACCGGCAAGCTTCCAGTATCTATTCCAATCTAGTTTTCCAGAATTATTGGACTCGGATCCAAAATTTCACCACTTTTTAAGATTTTTCGATTCTGGTGATTTTCCCTAGTAGTACCCCTAGGGAAATCCGTAAAAATTCCGACGAGGCCAATTCTCGATGCGTTGTAACCGGCAAGCTTCCAGTAGCTATTCCAATCGAGTTTTCCAGAATTATTGGACTCGGATCCAAAATTTCACCACTTTTTACGATTTTTCGATTCTGGTGATTTTCCCTAGTGGTACCCCTGGGAAAATCCGTAAAAATTCGTCAGATTTCGACGAGCCCAATTCTCGATGTGTTGTGACCGGCAAGCTTCCAGTAGCTATTCCAATCGATTTTTCCCTTATTATTGGACTCGGATCCAAAATTTCACCGCTTTTTACGATTTTTCGATTCTGATGATTTTCCCTAGTGGTACCCCTAGGGAAATCCGTAAAAATTCCGACGAGGCCAATTCTCGATGCGTTGTGACCGGCAAGCTTCCAGTAGCTATTCCAATCGAGTTTTCCCGAATTATTGGACTCGGATCCAAAATTTCATCACTTTTGACGATTTTTCGATTCTGGTGATTTTCCCTAGTGGTACCCCTAGGGAAATCCGTAAAAATTCCGACGAGGCCAATTCTCGATTAGTTGTACCGGCAAGCTCCCTGTATCTATTCCAATCTAATTTTCCCAAATTATTGGACTCGGATCCAAAATTTCACCACTTTTTATGATTTTTCGATTCTGGTGATTTTCCCTAGTGGTACCCCTAGGGAAATCCGTAAAAATTCCGACGAGGCCAATTCTCGATGCGTTGTGACCGGCAAGCTTCCAGTAGCTATTCCAATCGAGTTTTCCAGAATTATTGGACTCGGATCAAAAATTTCACCACTTTTGACGATTTTTCGATTCTGGTGATTTTCCCTAGTGGTACCCCTAGGGAAATCCGTAAAAATTTCGACGAGTCCAATTCTCGATGCGTTGTGACCGGCAAGCTTCCAGTAGCTATTCCAATCGAGTTTTCCCGAATTATTGGACTCGTATCCAAAATTTCACCACTTTTTACGATTTTTCGAATCTGGTGATTTTTCCTAGTGGTACCCCTAGGGAAATCCGTAAAAATTCGTCAGATTCCGACGAGCCCAATTCTCGATGCTTTGTGACCGGCAAGCTTCCAGTAGCTATTCCAATCGAGTTTTCCTGAATTATTGGACTCGGATTCAAAATTTTACCACTTTTTACGATTTTTCGATTCTGGTGATTTTCCCTAGTGGTACCCCTAGGGAAATCCGTAAAAATTCGTCAGATTCCGATGAGGCCAATTCTCGATGCGTTGTGACCGGCAAGCTTCCAGTAGCTATTCCAATCGAGTTTTCCCGAATTATTGGACTCGGATTCAAAATTTCACCACTTTTTACGATTTTTCGATTCTGGTGACTTTCCCTAGCGGTAGGGAAATCCGTAAAAATTCGTCAGATTCCGACGAGCATAATTCTCGATGCGTTGTGACCGGCAAGCTTCCAGTAGCTATTCCAATCGAGTTTTCCCGAATTATTGGACTCGGATCCAAAATTTCACCACTTTTTACGGTTTTTCGATTCTGGTGATTTTTCCTAGTGGTACCCCTAGGGAAATCCGTAAAAATTCCGACGAGGCCAATTCTCGATTCGTTGTGACCAGCAAGCTCCCAGTATCTATTCCAATCTAATTTTCCCAAATTATTGGACTCGGATCCAAAATTTCACCAATTTTTATGATTTTTCGATTCTGGTGATTTTCCCTAGTGGTACCCCTAGGGAAATCCGTAAAAATTCCGACGAGTCCAATTCTCGATGCGTTGTGACCGGCAAGCTTCCAGTAACTATTCCAATCGAGTTTTCCAGAATTATTGGACTCGGATCAAAAATTTCACCACTTTTAACGATTTTTCGATTCTGGTGATTTTCCCTAGTGGTACCCCTAGGGAAATCCGTAAAAATTTCGACGAGTCCAATTCTCGATGCGTTGTGACCGGCAAGCTTCCAGTAGCTATTCCAATCGAGTTTTCCCGAATTATTGGACTCGTATCCAAAATTTCACCACTTTTTACGATTTTTCGATTCTTGTGATTTTTCCTAGTGGTACCCCTAGGGAAATCCGTAAAAATTCGTCAGATTCCGACGAGCCCAATTCTCGATGCGTTGTGACCGGCAAGCTTCCAGTAGCTATTCCAATCGAGTTTTCCCGAATTATTGGACTCGGATTCAAAATTTTACCACTTTTTACGATTTTTCGATTCTCGTGATTTTCCCTAGTGGTACCCCTAGGGAAATCCGTAAAAATTCGTCTGATTCCGACGAGGCCAATTCTCAATGCGTTGTGACCAGCAAGCTTCCAGTAGCTATTCCAATCGAGTTTTCCCAAATTATTGGACTCGGATCCAAAATTTCACCAATTTTTATGATTTTTCGATTCTGGTGATTTTCCCTAGTGGTACCCCTAGGGAAATCCGTAAAAATTCCGACGAGTCCAATTCTCGATGCGTTGTGACCGGCAAGCTTCCAGTAGCTATTCCAATCGAGTTTTCCAGAATTATTGGACTCGGATCAAAAATTTCACCACTTTTAACGATTTTTCGATTCTGGTGATTTTTCCTAGTGGTACCCCTAGGGAAATCCGTAAAAATTCCGACGAGGCCAATTCTCGATTCGTTGTGACCAGCAAGCTCCCAGTATCTATTCCAATCTAATTTTCCCAAATTATTGGACTCGTATCCAAAATTTCACCAATTTTTATGATTTTTCGATTCTGGTGATTTTCCCTAGTGGTACCCCTAGGGAAATCCGTAAAAATTCCGACGAGTCCAATTCTCGATGCGTTGTGACCGGCAAGCTTCCAGTAGCTATTCCAATCGAGTTTTCCAGAATTATTGGACTCGGATCAAAAATTTCACCACTTTTAACGATTTTTCGATTCTGGTGATTTTCCCTAGTGGTACCCCTAGGGAAATCCGTAAAAATTTCGACGAGTCCAATTCTCGATGCGTTGTGACCGGCAAGCTTCCAGTAGCTATTCCAATCGAGTTTTCCCGAATTATTGGACTCGTATCCAAAATTTCACCACTTTTTACGATTTTTCGATTCTTGTGATTTTTCCTAGTGGTACCCCTAGGGAAATCCGTAAAAATTCGTCAGATTCCGACGAGCCCAATTCTCGATGCGTTGTGACCGGCAAGCTTCCAGTAGCTATTCCAATCGAGTTTTCCCGAATTATTGGACTCGGATTCAAAATTTTACCACTTTTTACGATTTTTCGATTCTCGTGATTTTCCCTAGTGGTACCCCTAGGGAAATCCGTAAAAATTCGTCTGATTCCGATGAGGCCAATTCTCGATGCGTTGTGACCAGCAAGCTTCCAGTAGCTATTCCAATCGAGTTTTCCCGAATTATTGGACTCGGATTCAAAATTTCACCACTTTTTACGATTTTTCGATTCTGGTGACTTTCCCTAGTGGTAGGGAAATCCGTAAAAATTCGTCAGATTCCGACGAGCAGAATTCTCGATGCGTTGTGAACGGTAAGCTTCCAGTAGCTATTCCAATCGAGTTTACCCGAATTATTGGACTCGGATCAAAAATTTCACCACTTTTTACGATTTTTCGATTCTGGTGATTTTCCCTAGTGGTACCCCTAGGGAAATCCGTAAAAATTCGTCAGATTCCGACGAGGCCAATTCTCGATGCGTTGTGACCGGCAAGCTTCCAGTAGCTATTCCAATCGAGTTTTCCCGAATTATTGGACTCAGATCCAAAATTGCACCACTTTTTACGATTTTTCGATTCTGGTGATTTTTTCTAGTGGTACCCCTAGGAAAATCCGTAAAAATTCCGACGAGGCCAATTCTCGATTCGTTGTGACCGGCAAGCTCCCAGTATCTATTCCAATCTAGTTTTCCCGAATTATTGGACTCGAATCCAAAATTTCACCACTTTTTACGATTTTTTCGAATCTGGTGATTTTTCCTAGTGGTACCCCTAGGGAAATCCGTAAAAATTCGTCAGATTCCGACGAGCCCAATTCTCGATGCGTTGTGACCGGCAAGCTTCCAGTAGCTATTCCAATCGAGTTTTCCCGAATTATTGGACTCGGATTCAAAATTTTACCACTTTTTACGATTTTTCGATTCTGGTGATTTTCCCTAGTGGTACCCCTAGGGAAATCCGTAAAAATTCGTCAGATTCCGACGAGGCCATTCTCGATGCGTTGTGACCGCAAGCTTCCAGTAGCTATTCCAATCGAGTTTTCCCCGAATTATTGGACTCGGATTCAAAATTTCACCACTTTTTACGATTTTTCGATTCTGGTGACTTTCCCTAGTGGTAGGGAAATCCGTAAAAATTCGTCAGATTCCTACGAGCAGAATTCTCGATGCGTTGTGACCGGCAAGCTTCCAGTAGCTATTCCAATCGAGTTTTCCCGAATTATTGGACTCGGATCAAAAATTTTACAACTTTTAACGATTTTTCGATTCTGGTGATTTTCCCTAGTGGTACCCCTAGGGAAATCCGTAAAAATTCGTCAGATTCCGACGAGGCCAATTCTCGATGCATTGTAACCGGCAAGCTTCCAGTAGCTATTCCAATCGAGTTTTCCCGAATTATTGGACTCGGATCCAAAATTTCACCACTTTTAACGATTTTTCGATTCTGGTGATTTTTCCTAGTGGTACCCCTAGGAAAATCCGTAAAAATTCCGACGAGGCCAATTCTCGATTCTTTGTGACCGGCAAGCTCCCAGAATCTATTCCAATCTAGTTTTCCCGAATTATTGGACTCGGATCCAAAATTTAACCACTTTTTACGATTTTTCGATTCTGGTGATTTTCCCTAGTGGTACCCCTAGGGAAATCCGTAAAAATCCGACGAGGCCAATTCTCGATCCGTTGTGACCGGCAAGCTTCAGTAGCTATTCCAATCGAGTTTTCCAGAATTATTGGACTCGGATCAAAAATTTCACCACTTTTAACGATTTTTCGATTCTGGTAATTTTCCCTACTGTACCCCTAGGGAAATCCGTAAAAATTTCGACGAGGCCAATTCTCGATGCGTTGTGACCGGCAAGCTTCCAGTAGCTATTCTAATCGAGTTTTCCCGAATTATTGGACTCGTATCCAAAATTTCACCACTTTTTACGATTTTTCGATTCTGGTGATTTTTCCTAGTGGTACCCCTAGGAAAATCCGTAAAAATTCGTCAGATTCCGACGAGCCCAATTCTCGATGCGTTGTGACCGGCAAGCTTCCAGTAGCTATTCCAATCGAGTTTTCCCCGAATTATTGGACTCGGATTCAAATTTTACCACTTTTTACGATTTTTCGATTCTGGTGATTTTCCCTAGTGGTACCCCTAGGAAATCCGTAAAAATTTGTCAGATTCCGACGAGGCCAATTCTCGACGCGTTGTGGACCGGCAAGCTTCCAGTAGCTATTCCAATCGAGTTTTCCCGAATTATTGGACTCGGATTCAAAATTTCACCACTTTTTACGATTTTTTGATTCTGGTGATTTTCCCTAGTGGTAGGGAAATCCGTAAAAAGTCGTCAGATTCCGACGAGCAGATCTCGATGTGTTGTGACCGCCAAGCTTCCAGTAGCTATTCCAATCGAGTTTTCCCGAATTATTGACTCGGACCAAAAAATTTCACCACTTTTTACGATTTTTCGATTCTGGTGATTTTCCCTAGTGTACCCCTAGGGAAATCCGTAAAAATTCGTCAGATTCCGACGAGGCCAATTCTCGATGCGTTGTGACCGGCAAGTTTCCAGTAGCTATTCAATCGAGTTTTCCTGAATTATTGGACTCGGATCCAAAATTTCACCACTTTTTACAATTTTTTGATTCTGGTGATTTTTCCTAGTGGTACCCCTAGGGAAATCCGTAAAAATTCCGACGAGGCCAATTCTCAATGAGTTGTGACCGGCAAGCTTCCAGTAGCTATTCCAATCTAGTTTTCCCGAATTATTGGACTCAGATCAAAATTTCACCACTTTTGATGATTTTTTGATTCTGGTGATTTTCCCTCAGTGGTACCCCTAGGAAAATCCGTAAAATTTTGACGAGGGCAATTCTCGATGCGTTGTGACCGGCAAGCTTCAAGTAGCTATTCCAATCGAGTTTTCCAGAATTATTGGACTCGGATCCAAAATTTCACCACTTTTTACGATTTTTCGATTCTGGTGATTTTCCCTAGTGGTACCCCTAGGAAAATCTGTAAAATTCGTCAGATTTCGACGAGCCCAATTCTCAATGCGTTGTGACCGGCAAGCTTCCAGTAGCTATTCCAATCGAGTTTTCCCTAATTATTGGACTCGGATCCAAAATTTCACAACTTTTTACGATTTTTCGATTCTGATGATTTTCCCTATTGGTACCCCTAGGAAATCCGTAAAAATTCGTCAGATTCCGACTAGCCCAATTCTCGATGCGTTGTAACCGGCAAGCTTCCAGTAGCTATTCCAATCGAGTTTTCCCGAATTATTGGACTCGAATCAAAAATTTCACCACTTTTGACGATTTTTCGATTCTGGTGATTTTCCCTAATGGTACCCCCTAGGGAAATCCGTAAAGATTCCGACGAGCTGAATTCTCAATGCGTTGTGACCGGCAAGCTTCCAGTAGCTATTCCAATCGAGTTTTCCCGAATTATTGGACTCGGATCAAAAATTTCACCCCTTTTGACGATTTTTCGATTCTGGTGATTTTTCCCTAGTGGTACCCCTAAGAAAATTCGTAAAAATTCCGACGAGGCCAATTCTCGATGCGTTGTGACCGGCAAGCTTCCAGTAGCTATTCCAATCAAGTTTTCCCGAATTATTGGACTCGGATCAAAAATTTCAACACTTTTTACGATTTTTCAATTCTGGTGATTTCCCCTAGTGTCCCTAGGAAAATCCGTAAAAATTCGTCAGATTCCGATGAGGCCAATTCTCGATGCGTTGTGACCGGCAAGCTTCCAGTAGCTATTCCAATCGAGTTTTCCCGAATTATTGGACTCGGATCCAAAATTTCACCACTTTTTACGATTTTTCGATTCTGGTGACTTTCCCTAATGGTACCCCCTAGGGAAATCCGTAAAAATTCGTCAGATTTCGACGAGCCCAATTCTCGATGCGTTGTGACCGGCAAGCTTCCAGTAGCTATTCCAATCGAGTTTTCCCGAATTATTGGACTCGGATTCAAAATTTCACCACTTTTTAAGATTTTTCGATTCTGGTGATTTTCCCTAGTGGTAGGGAAATCCGTAAAAATTCGTCAGATTCCGACGAGCAGAATTCTCGATGCGTTGTGACCGGCAAGCTTCCAGTAGCTATTCCAATCGAGTTTTCCCGAATTATTGTACTCGGATCAAAAATTTCACCACTTTTTACGATTTTTCGATTCTGGTGATTTTCCCTAGTGGTACCCCTAGGGAAATCCGTAAAAATTCGTCAGATTCCGACGAGGCCAATTCTCGATGCGTTGTGACCGGAAAGCTTCCAGTAGCTATTCCAATTGAGTTTTCCCGAATTATTGGACTCGGATCCAAAATTTCACCACTTTTTACAATTTTTCGATTCTGGTGATTTTTCCTAGTGGTACCCCTAGGGAAATCCGTAAAAATTTCGACGAGGCCAATTCTCAATGAGTTGTGACCGGCAAGCTTCCAGTAGCTATTCCAATCGAGTTTTCCCGAATTAATGGACTCAGATCAAAAATTTCACCACTTTTGATGATTTTTCGATTCTGGTGATTTTCCCTAGTGGTACCCCTAGGAAAATCCGTAAAAATTCTGACGAGGCCAATTCTCGATGCGTTGTGACCGTCAAGCTTACAGTAACTATTCCAATCGAGTTTTCCAGAATTATTGGACTCGGACCCAAAATTTTACCACTTTTTACGATTTTTCGATTCTGGTGATTTTCCCTAGTGGTACCCCTAGGAAAATCCGTAAAAATTCGTCAGATTTCGACGAGCCCAATTCTCAATGCGTTGTGACCGGCAAGCTTCCAGTAGCTATTCCAATCGAGTTTTCCCTAATTATTGGACTCGGATCCAAAATTTCACAACTTTTTACGATTTTTCGATTCTGATGATTTTCCCTATTGGTACCCCTAGGGAAATCCGTAAAAATTCGTCAGATTCTGACTAGCCCAATTCTCGATGCGTTGTAACCGGCAAGCTTCCAGTAGCTATTCAATCGAGTTTTCCCGAATTATTGGACTCGGATCCAAATTTCACCACTTTTTACGATTTTCGATTCTGGTGACTTTCCCTAATGGTACCCCCTAGGGAAATCCGTAAAGATTCCGACGAGCCGAATTCTCGATGCGTTGTGACCGGCAAGCTTCCAGTAGCTATTCCAATCGAGTTTTCCCGAATTATTGGACTCGGATCAAAAATTTCACCACTTTTGACGATTTTTCGATTCTGGTGATTTTTCCTAGTGGTACCCCTAAGAAAATTCGTAAAAATTCCGACGAGGCCAATTCTCGATGCGTTGTGACCGGCAAGCTTCCAGTGGCTATTCCAATCAAGTTTTCCCGAATTATTGGACTCGGATCAAAAATTTCAACACTTTTTACGATTTTTCGATTGTGGTGATTTTCCCTAGTGTCCCTAGGAAAATCCGTAAAAATTCGTCAGATTCCGACGAGGCCAATTCTCGATGCGTTGTGACCGGCAAGCTTCCAGTAGCTATTCCAATTGAGTTTTCTCGAATTATTGGACCAGGATCCAAAATTTCACCACTTTTTACGATTTTCGATTCTGGTGATTTTCCCTATGGTACCCCCTAGGGAAATCCATAAAATTCGTCAGATTCCGACGAGCCCAATTCTCGATGCGTTGTGACCGGCAAGCTTCCAGTAGCTATTCCAATCGAGTTTTCCCGAATTATTGGACTCGGATCAAAAATTTTACCACTTTTTACGATTTTTCGATTATGGTGATTTGCCCTAATGGTACACCTAGGGAAATCCGTAAAATTCCGACGAGGCCAATTCTCGATGCGTTTTGATTGGCAAGCTTCCATTAGCTATTCCAATCGAGCTTTCCCGAATTATTGGAATAGGATCCAAAATTTCACCACTTTTTATGATTTTTCGATTCTGGTGATTTTCCCTAGTGGTACCCCTAGGGAAATCCGTAAAAATTCAGACGAGGCCAATTCTCGATGCGTTGTGACCGGCAAGATTCCAGTAGCTATTCCAATCGAGTTTTCCCGAATTATTGGACTCGGATCCAAAATTTCACCACTTTTTACGATTTTTCGATTCTGGTGATTTTCCCTAGTGGTACCCCTAGGAAAATCCGTAAAAATTTCGAAGAGGCCAATTCTCGATGCGTTGTGACGGCAAGCTTCCAGTAGCTATTCCAATCGAGTTTTCCAGAATTATTGGACTCGGATCCAAAATTTCACCACTTTTTACGATTTTTCGATTCTGGTGATTTTCCCTAGTGGTACCCTTAGGGAAATCCGTATAAATTCGTCAGATTCCGACGAGCCCAATTCTCGATGCATTGTGACCGGCCAGCTTCCAGTAGCTATTTCAATCGAGTTTTCCCGAATTATTGGACTCGGATCCAAAATTTCACCACTTTTTACGATTTTTTGATTCTGGTGATTTTCCCTAGTTGTACCCCTAGGGAAATGCGTAAAAATTCCGACGAGGCCAATTCTCGATGCATTGTGACCGCAAGATTCAAGTAGCCATTCCAATCGAGTTTTCCTGAATTATTGGACTCAGATCCAAAATTTCACCACTTTTTACGATTTTTCGATTCTGGTGATTTTCCCTAGTGGTACCTCTAGGAAATCCGTAAAAAATTCCGACGAGGCCAATTCTCGATGCGTTGTGACCGGCAAGCTTCCAGTAGCTATTCCAATCGAGTTTTCCCGAATTATTGGACTCGGATCCAAATTTCACCACTTTTTACGATTTTTCGATTCTGGTGATTTTCCCTAGTGGTACCCATAGGAAAATCCGTAAAATTTCGACGAGGCCAATTCTCGATGCGTTGTGACAGGCAAGCTTCCAATAGCTATTCCAATCGAGTTTTCCCGAATTATTGACTCGGATCCAAAATTTTACCACTTTTACGATTTTTCGATTCTGTGATTTTCCCTAGTGGTACCCCTAGGGAAATCCGTAAAAATTCAGATGAGGCCAATTATCGATGCGTTGTGACGGCAATATTCCAGTAGCTATTCAATTGAGTTTTCCCCAAATTTTGGATCCGAATTATTGGACTCGGATCCAAAATTTCACCACTTTTTACGATTTTTCGATTCTGGTGATTTTCCCTAATGGTAACCCCTAGGGAAATTCGTAAAAATTCGTCAGATTCCGACGAGCCCAATTCTCGATGCATTGTACCGGCTAGCTTCCAGTAGCTATTCCAATCGAGTTTTCCCGAATTATTGGACTCGGATCCAAAATTTCACCACTTTTTACGATTTTTTGATTCTGGTGATTTTCCCTAGTTGTACCCCTAGGGAAATCCGTAAAATTCCGACGAGGCCAATTCTCGATTCGTTGTGACCGGCAAGCTTCCAGTATCTATTCAATCTAGTTTTCCAGAATTATTGGACTCGGATCCAAATTTCACCACTTTTTACGATTTTTCGATTCTGGTGATTTTCCCTTGTGGTACCCCTAGGGAAATCCGTAAAAATTCCGACGAGGCCAATTCTCGATGCGTTGTAACCGGCAAGCTTCCAGTAGCTATTCCAATCGAGTTTTCCCGAATTATTGGACTCGGATCCAAAATTTCACCACTTTTTACGATTTTTCGATTCATGTGATTTTCCCTAGTGGTACCCCTAGGGAAATCCGTAAAAATTCGTCAGATTCCAACGAGCCCAATTCTCGATGCGTTGTGACCGGCAAGCTTACAGTAAGCTATTCCAATCGAGTTTTCCCAAATTATTGGACTCAGATTGAAAATTTCACCACTTTTTACGATTTTTCGATTCTGGTGATTTTCCCTAGTGGTACCCTAGGAAATCCGTAAAAATTCCGACGAGGACAATTCTTGATGCGTTGTGACCGGCAAGTTTCCAGTAGCTATTCCAATCGAGTTTTCCCGAATTATTGGACTCGGATCCAAAATTTCACCACTTTTTATAATTTTTCGATTCTGGTGATTTTCCCTAATGGCACCCCTAGGGAAATCCGTAAAATTCCGACGAGGCCAATTCTCGATGCGTTGTGACCGGCAAGCTTCAGTAGCTATTCCAATCGAGTTTTCCGAATTATTGGAGTCGGATCCAAATTTCACCACCTTTTTTACGATTTTTCGATTCTGGTGATTTTCTCTAGTGGTATCCCTAGGGAAATTCGTAAAAATTCCGACGAGGCCAATTCTCGATGCGTTGTGACCGGAAAACTTCCAGTAGCTATTCCAATCGAGTTTTCCAGAATTATTGGACTCGGATCCAAAATTTCACCACTTTTTATGATTTTTCGATTCTGGTGATTTTCCCTTGTGGTACCCCTAGGGAAATCCGTAAAAATTCGTCAGATTCCGACGAGCCCAATCTCGATGCGTTGTGACCGGCATGCCTCCAGTAGCTATTCCAATCGAGTTTTCCCGAATTATTAGACTCGGATCCAAAATTTTACCACTTTTTACGATTTTCGATTCTCGTGATTTTCCCTAGTGGTACCCCTAGGGAAATCCGTAAAAATTCGACGAGGCCAATTCTCGATGCGTTGTGACCGGCAAGCTTCCAGTAGCTATTCCGATCGAGTTTTCCCAAATTATTGGACTCAGATCCAAAATTTCACCACTTTTTACGATTTTTCGATTCTGGTAATTTTCCCTAGTGGTACCCCTACGGAAATCCGTAAAAATTCCGACGAGGCCAATTCTCGATGCGTTGTGACCGGCAATCTTCCAGTAGCTATTCCAATCGAGTTTTCCCGAATTATTGGACTCGGATCCAAAATTTCACCACTTTTTACGATTTTTCGATTCTGGTGATTTTCCCTAGTGGTACCCCTAGGGAAATCCGTAAAAATTCCGACGAGGCCAATTCTCGATTCGTTGTGACCGGCAAGCTTCCAGTAGCTATTCCAATCGAGTTTTCCCGAATTATTGGACTCGGAATCCAAAATTTCACCACTTTTTATGATTTTTCGATTCTGGTGATTTTCCCTAGTGGTACCCCTATGGAAATCCGTAAAAATTCCGAAGAGGCCAATTCTCGATGCGTTGTGACCGACAAGCTTCCAGTAGCTATTCAAATCGAGTTTCCCGAATTATTGGACTCGGATCCAAAATTTCACCACTTTTTATGATTTTTCGATTCTGGTGATTTTCCCTAGTAGTACCCCTAGGGAAATCCGTAAAAATTCCGATCAGGCCAATTATCGATGCGTTGTGACCGGCAAGCTTCCTGTAGCTATTCCAATCGAATTTTCCCAAATTATTGGACTCGGATCAAAATTTCACCACTTTTTACGATTTTTCGATTCTGGTGATTTTCCCTAGTGGTACCCCTAGGGAAATCCGTAAAAATTCCGACGAGGACAATTCTCGATGCGTTGTGACCGGCAAGCTTCCAGTAGCTATTCCAATCGAGTTTTCTTGAATTATTGGACTCGGATCCAAATTTCACAACTTTTTACGATTTTTCGATTCT